>PVKU01007617.1:0-84790 GCA_004027475.1 Anoura caudifer | reverse complement strand
CAACAGTTTCCAGGGACCCTCCTGGTTTAGGTGACTTGTCTGAAGTGACCATGATTCCTTGGTGAAAAAGGATCAGTGGAACTGGTAAAACTGTGAGAACATAAGAAGCTTTTGAAACAAGCAAGTCTCCAGGAATCAGACAACCCTGCCAGGAAGCTTGAGCTAACATGGAAAATGTTTTAAGTGCTTTTGGTGGTGAATTGGTTTATCTGTTCTAAAGCAGTGGTTTCTAAGTGCAGCTGTACTTTAGAATCACCTGCAGAGATATTTTAAATCACAATTCCAGATATTTTAAATCTGCTGCACCAACAGACCTGCTGATTCAGAATTTCTGTGTTTTTAACATAGCAGATAAATGATCTTTCCACCATACAAATCTGTATCACTGCCTTGCTGCTTAAAAATTCTAAGGCTTCTTGCTGTTCTGTGATAAAATGCAAACTCACTGCCCAGTTTATGTGGTTTTTCCTGACTTGCCCATCGGTTATCACTCTAGCTTCATGTTGTCCCAGCCAAGCATCTACATTTGTTTGGCCTTTGCCTTGTCTTCTCTTGGCCAAGATCACTCTCATCCTAACTACTTCCCTATTTCTCTGGCTCAGGTACTTGTGAGATTTTGGTTCACTTCCTCCAGGAAGCCTCCTCTGTTAGTCAAGTGTCACTCTAATGAAGTTCTTAGCTACCCATATCTCCTGCCCCCTAAGGTTTTCCATGTTACATTGCAAATGTCTTTCAGTTGTTCATCCAGGCTGCTATGGGTTTTAATCCCTGAGGATGAAATTTTGACTCCAGTACTGAATACAATGCATTGCACAAAGTTAGCGTGCACGAATATTTATTGAATGAATGATTGGACTTAGTCCTCTTTTGAACTATGCCACTCGTGGGGGCTCCACCCGTCCTGTGTCTTATCCTGTCCCTCCATCTGTGGACTCCTTGCAAATCCCAGATACTCTTCCTTGACTTTATAAGATGAAGTACACACATTCACCTGTTGGCCTTGGCCTTGGCAAAGCAGCTCTTTGCTGCCCTCACACATTTTGAATCAGCCCCTTATGTAGCCAGCTGAGGCAGCCCCTTGCTCCACCTGGTCCCATTTCAGTTCTGCATGGACATTTTTGCTCTTAGCCTCAATTTGCCTCCCTCGGCACAAAGAGGAACCATGTAGAACAGAAAAGAAGGATGTGACCCCTCTCTGTCTGTTTCTATACCCTTACCCATATCTCACAAGTATTTTCCTCCATCATCATGACTAAATAAACATTTTTGTTAAGTCTTTTTTCCTTCAGCTCCTCTTTCTCTCCTTTCTCTAGAGTCCTCTTCAAAGTAGTTGTCCCTTTGGATCTCTTTACATATATTCAAATATAGTGGTCTACTCAGCAGCTCCCCAGGATCCTAGGACTTTAATCACTTGCTTTTGATAAGACTTCTGTGTAAAAAATAATAATGTTCAAGGACAGGAACTTTCTTACATTTGTAATTCTTTGATACAGAAATTAACAAGATTTTCAAAATAGAGATATAAAGTGGTTTTACCCCAAAATGTATGATCTTATTTACATAGAGTGAATCATATGTGTAAAGTAGTGTAAATGTTTATTGTGATTACATTGTCATATTTATTAACCCATTGATTAAATAGGCACCACAATATTAATGATTGCTTTACCATATTACACTATTTTAATTAGCAGTAATTTATAGGCAACACTTTTTCCCTTACATTATTATTATTATAGCAAAGATAAAGCTTTTAGTAAGCTCACGGTGGATAGTGTAGTTCTAAATATACAATGCTCAGCATCACATCACCATATAGCATCTTTTCTTGTGGTAATTAGCGTCTACGGTTATTAAACTATTGAGTTGGCCAAAAAGTCTGTATGTTTTTTTCTGTAAAATAAAAGACATATTTTTCATTTTCACAATAACTTTATTGATTTGTATATTTTGAGTTTGTTGGCTATCTTCTGCGTGGTATAATGTTGATTATTCTGAATTAATGTCTTGATTTGATCACTATCAACTTCAGCTGGCCTACCCGACCATGGAGCATCATCTAGCAAGAAATCTCCAGCATGAAACTGCAAATCAGTCAGGGGACCTTCTCCACACACTGTTTGTAACTCTCTCTCTCTCTCTCTTTTTTTTTTTTTTGCATTTCACTTGCATTTTTACCTTTTTTTGATATAGTAAAGCATAATATGCCAAAAATGTTGCATATTTTCTTCCATCTTCAATATTAAAATGGCTGCACAAAATCTCAGCAATTTTGATATGTTTTTTTAAATGCACACTGATATGACAGCTATCACAATACAATCTAACAAAATATTTTTGACTGAAGTTAAATACAACTAAACACTACTAGAGCCATCTTACAGAAAAAACTAAATGATCTTTTTGGCCAACACAATACGAATAAAATGTATAGTGTATGTAGCAAATCACCATACAGTTCAATCGTAAGTACATTGTTCAGGAGAGAAGAATTAGGTGTTTCACATCAGCTGGAAAGAAAGAAGCTGTTTTCTTCGAATAAAATAAGAAGATTGGTCAAAAAAATAAATGCCAATAATATTTACATATTTTTAAACCAAATGGCTTAAACTGTTAAACTTAAACAGCTACGTATTTACAGTTTTAAAAGCTCATTATTTACACTATCTTGTTAGAGCTTTGCATGGTCCCTGTAACACAGGGGGCTGGTGTCCCCACATTATAGACAAGGAAACTGAGTCAAGGAGAGTAAATAACTTTTGGAAAGAGGCTGTTCTGATTTAAAAATTCCTTTTTGAAAAAATGTTAAGGGCAAATTTTGAAATGTTTAGGATCTTAAACTATGTCAGTCTTAGACACTATATTTAGTAGGGAAAAATATACTTTATAAAATTTCTTTTCTCCCCATGCAGCAAAAAAGCATCTAATTATGGGGACCTAATAGAAACTAAATGGTTACTATTGCCTTGGTACCTACCATGTACCAACTTCTGTACTAGTTACTTTATATATTGATATTGTATTTCATCCTAACAATAATGGTATGAGCAAGTTTTTAAAATCCTATTTTATAGACAATAAAATTAGGTCAAAGCAACTTGTACAAATCACACGGCACAGCTAGGACTGGAAACAAATTCTGAGTTTCTCCAAAGCTGGACTCACTCTATTATTCCATGCTGTGACTTTTATTTCCATGTAAATTTAAATTTGTATTTGCCTGATAGCATTATTTAATTTCCTCTATTCTCACATCATGTGAGTGTAAGCTAATGAGCAGTATAATTGATGAACTCAAGATTATTTGATTTACATTTGAGGGCCACTCTCTGATGACCTCAGTCCACAGTCAGAGACAAACATTTTTTCAGAGATGTCATTTGTGGAAATGCCATATGGAAATAGTTCTGCTGTGATTTCTGCAGCTGTCTAGTCAGAATGTGACTAATCGGAGTAAATATTAGATGGAAAAACCTATGATCTTTACATCACTCTGTTTTGGGTACACTTACCAGGCTCAGTGGCTGCTGTTTCTGTGGCTTCACTGCTATGTTTGAAATAATTAGAAAAAGAATGAAGACAATGTCAGAAACAGAGTACAGAATAATCACTGAGGCAATTTTGGTTTACTTCCTTCTTGTGCTAAACCCCAGAGACACTTTTCATGGGCTTGTCTGTGACCAGAATGTGGGCAGTTTCTCAGCATCTGGTACCTCAAAAAGAGAGAGCTTTCTGTTACATTATTTGGCTTTGTTTCATTCATATGAAATAGGAATGATGAAGTATTTACTTTTTCTTTATAAGCATAGCTTTGTCTCTCTTTGTAAAGTTAATGACATGTTCACTGTAGAAAATTTAGAAAATGCATATAAGCAAAAGAGTTGGGGGGAAGGAAGGAGGAAGACTGGAAGGGGAAGAAAGAGAGAGAGAAGAGGTAGAGAGGAGGCGGGATTAAAAACAGCCCGAGTCTCAATACGATATTTAAATGCTTACCTTCTAAGCCATTTTCTTTTGCTTTTTCAATATTTTTCTAAATTACCTAAGTATATATAAGCTTAAATTATAATTTTTTCTGAAGATTTTGAGTTCTGTTTTCATTCTGTTCTTTTTTAAAACTTCTACTATATCTGTTTCAGAGAGCAAGGAGCAGACAATTTGAAATATTTACATTTCACGATGAATCAGAATCTCAATTTATTATGTAAAAGACAGGACATTCTATGTCTGCCATATAAGTCTTCGTATTTCATATGTTAAAATGTGAGCTTTCGGAAACAGCCTTTACTTCATCTGATTTTTAAAATTTTTTTAAATTTTAAAATGAGTTGACAATCTTATATTAGTTTCAGGTGTACAGCATTGAAGTTAGACATTTTTATAACTTACAAAGTGATCCCCCCAGTAGGTCTAGTACCCACCTGGCACCATAGATAGTTATTACATTATCGACTATACTTCCTATGCTATATTTTGCACCCCCAAGACTATTCTGTAACTGCCAATTTCATAATCCCTTCACCTTTTCCACCCAGCCCCTAAACGACTTCAGCTGATTAAAAGATGGGAAGGAGACAGTAGTTTATTATTGAGACTTCTAGGTCACCAACTTTCCTTTGTCGCCTTTTTCACTTCCAAATGCAAATCCAAATTTTCCTTTCTCTCATTCCATAAATTCACGGTCCTGTGTTTCTGTTTCTTTTTTAAAAAAGACAATTTGTTTTCCTTCAACTTTGGCCAAAGCAAAAGGCTGACCTCCCTGGTGTGAGGAGTAAGGTGACAATACCTTTCTATGAACTGTAAAAGGAGATGCACTTGAAGGTGGGGAATGTAGTGAATCGGGAGGTTTAGATGAGATAATGCCCAGGATCTGTACTCAGTCTGCTTACCGGGTCTCTTCGCTGGTTAGTGTGGAACAGTACTCTCAACACTGGAATCACCTGAAGAGCTTTAACAAGTACTAATGCCTAGTTCCTTCTCCTAAAGATTTGGATGTGACTGGTCTGGGATGGCCTGGACACTGGAATTTTTTAAAGTTCCCCTGATTCCAACACAGTCAGGTTCGAGAACCGTTATTTTAGAAGGTACTATGTATATTCCCCGATTGGTAAACATAGGGAGCACTTCCTGCCTGAAGACCATTAACAATCAACATACCTTAGGTTCCCTCAGTACAGGGCCACAGTACACAGAGGCGGAGTTATGCCTTCCACAAGGGTGCCTGGCAGAGGGGGTGAATGGGGGCTGAAATACAGCCCACGCTTTGCTTACTAGTCAAGCTGCACTCTGACCCCGGGCTTTATCTCCTGGCACCTTCTCTAACTTGTGCGAAGACACTGTGCAGCCTCGTCTGACGCTGCATCTGGGTTTGTGGCCCTTCACCCTACGTGCAGACACATTGCCTTTCTATTGAACTATTTTTGACTTTAACTATCTCACTCATTCCAAACCACTAGGTTCTTCAAAATTAATATTTTCCATTTTTGTCTTGAAATGAGCACATTATCTGTGGCAGAAACAACATGGGAAAATCTGCAAATTCCAGTCCATTGACGTTTCTGTAATAAATTAGTCTTTAGCCATCTGGAATTAGATTATTTTGAAGACTATGAATTAGCAATAAAAGTGAAAAACCTCAAGAAAGACCAACTTGATAATCGTGCTATCTCAGGACTAAATTGTTAGCTCTGATGTTTGGAATACCGTGATAATAAGTCAGGTTTATAATTTCAAACCTGTAGTTAGCATAACACAGGGAGAGACTCTATTCCATTGTCATAGACTAAACTCTATTACCAACCAATTTATTCTTTATTGTAAGTTAAAATGAAGTCAGGATACTTCATAACCATCACCATTACTGGAAAAACAAGTGTGTGACCAAATGGGAGTACATTTAGCAAATGTCAGCTTTGTTGTAACTAGAAAGATTATCACTACTAACCAGTAGAAAGTACATCCAGATGGATTTGCATTATGTGACAGGGACCATATCAATATGATATAAAACCTATAATTATGTGGTTTTCTCAAGAGCTTCAACGAGATGCTAAAAAAGTTTTGCTAAAAAACCAAAAGAGCAACTCTGACCCCACCATCCTGAGTCATCTGATTGGCAATCTATATGTTAACAGGGTTAAATTTCACCGTCAGTGTGAATATAGTCATTTAAAAAGCCCAGTCCAGCAGCACGTGAACTCCCAACCATGCCTTTCTGTGCAAAATAAATCACTTGATGGGAAACAGGAAGTCACCAATACAGGCTGTTTTTGTTAATGGCACATGCAGTTATAACTAGAATGGGGAGAGCAGGGTTTTATTTTAAACCATATTTGAATACTACACTGAGTGTAAATACAAAACTAGAAAACTTTAATTGTCATTGACCTTATCTGCACTGAAAGGGGGTAAATATGCCAGGAGCAGTCCAACCCCCTCTTATAATCATTGCTACTTAGAGAAAGCAGTTTTTATGTAGTTAATATTAGCACAAATCCTTTGCTGCCTGCCTGCTTCCTAGCAACCTGAAGCAGAGTATCTGCTTGCCAATCTGCTTTTGGTAAAAAATAAGAACAGAAGACCCAGTGAATCTGACAATCGCCCTGAAGAGGTGGGGGATGTATTCAGTAAGCTCCCTGCTGATTTTGTGAGCCCGGCATGTGATTTATGTTGCCAACCATCTGACCTTGCTGCACTTGCTACCACAGGCCAGGGAAGATGTGATCCACATGCTGAAGACGGAGAAAACCAAGCCTGAGGTTCTGGAGGCTCATTACGGGTCTGCAGCGCCGGAGAAAGTGCTGCGGGTCCTGCACCGGGATGCCATCCTAGCCCAGGAAAAATCCTTAGGAGAAGATGTCTATGAGAAGCCAATTTCAGAGGTAAAGACAGGGCACCAACAGTCCCCTCAGGAGGGAAGCTCAGACTGCTGCCTCTGCATCCTTCCATTTTACGTGCTTTGATATTTTTTCAAAGGCCACATTTTTATGATACACTACTATAGAATTAAACTGTGATTGAATTTCATGAATTACTGTGGATACAATTCAATAAGAAGAAGAATTCTGAAGCATTTCTCTGAATATATTTAAAGTTGGAAATATATTTCTCGTGTGATTCTGATAGGTGCCTGCTCTTGCAGTCTGTTTTTCCTTAATTTCTCTAAGAGATTGTGAATGTAAAATTTGAAGTGCTTATCAGCTTTAGCATTCAGTTGTCAGGATTATTGTCAAACTGGTGAGCTAAAAATTAAATTCATTTCATTATGGGTATTTATGATTCTAAAGCCACTGTGTTTTGGTATCTTATCAGCTCTGCCATAATTACAATGATCTCATCTGAGTGGCTGAAATACAGTGGCGGGGCAACATCCCAATGGAATGCTTATGGCAATTCTTTAACATGAAATGAAATCTAATATGGCTGTAATTTAATAATTTTGATATGAGATTATATTAGGAACTATTGACTATTGTTATTAATTACCCATGATGCTATATGTTAAAAATACTCTCACAATGTAATAGAAATTTGATGCTGAATTAGGGAACCAGTTGATGGATCTAACTATACTGACTCTTTAGATTTCATGTACAAAAATTCATAGATGTGAAATTAGTTATCATAAATGAAAAAGAACACATGAATGTAAAGTCTGAACTGATTTATTATAATTTAACTTTTAGTCAAGTCTTTGCACAGCTCAGCTTGACATATCTCAGACAAGATCTGCTTTACACACTATGCACAGCAGATTGATGACCTTATAATATTCTATTTTCTGCAACTAGGAAAAACTGAAACTTTGTTCTCATCTTTTTCCAAAATGCTAAGAGATGATTTTGTGGCAGGATGCAGTCAGCAGGCTGAATCCAGTTTCATGTTTGAGATCCATGGTTACTAGCTGTGTGTGGCTTTGGTCGTGTTGCTTCAGCTCTTTAAGCCTCAATTTCCATATCTGTCAGGTGGGAGAAGCCACAGTGCATGTATTATGGAATTGTTGTGTGGATTAAATGAAGCAATGCCGGTAAAGCTCTTAACTTTGAGTCTGATACATTTTAGGTATTTGCTTCGATCTCAGGTTGGTAATTGCTCACACCCTTAATTAGTTCCAAACTTGCAGGGATCTGAGGAGTAAGAGACATATAGAAGTCAAAATATCAGTTCTACGTTATTATTATAATCAACTGAATTGGGGGAACTCAGTTTGGATAAATGGTATCCTTTGAGCTTCCTAATTCTTTTCTCCCAAACTAGAGTTCAGAATGACCCCTCAAAGGAGCAGTAGGTGTGCAAAGCACACGCACTTACCAGAGCCACCGCCTCTAGTGCACTGAGTTTTATGGACAGTACGCACAGAAAGGAGTTTCTGACCTACCTTCAGAAAGTGGACCTAACCCAAATGCTACTGCCTCGTGGATAGAAGAGCAGGACAGAAAACACCCTCCCTGTGGGTTGTCCTTTTGGAATTGGCTAAGCTGGGCATGATTTCTTGGTTTCTCCCTCTAAACAATCTGGAGTTTATTCTTCCCTTGGGGAAGAGTGAGTGAGGAGGTGGGAAAAAAGGACAGAAGCTACTATTCCCAATGCTGCCAGAATGGTGAAGGCCTATTTTGGTGAGAGAAAGACAGTGCTAGGAGGATAAAAGATTTATCTCTCACCATCTACAGATTCTTGGTCTCTGAAGCCTTCTGGGCTTAACAATCAAGTTCATGTCACCCAGGAGCAGGAGTCCTGCTTTCAACGTCACGGGGCAAAACCCGCAATAAATGACTGTTCCATTAGCGTCCTGGGACCCTAAACATAGTCTAGCTCTTGTTCCTAGAATCTATACTACACCTCAAGCCCAAAACTTGCTGCCCATTCAAATATCCATACCAAATTAGGCCCAGCTAGGCTACTCAATAGAACTACTAGAGGTTAAGCAGTGAAGCCAATATGGTGGACATCCCCCGCTTGCTAAATATCTGGGGAGAAATTAAGCTTCAAATACTAGATCCTCCTGAGATTTGGGGATTTCAAAATTCCTAATTCTTAAGCAAAATTCCAAACAAAATTAATGTTTCAGAGTTTTTCCTTTCCAAATTCTTATTCTGCTTAACCTTAGTGAGAGGAATCCTAATCTTAAACACATTTAAATGTGAGTTAAAACATACTGAAGTGCCTCTAGTCTACTTTTTTTTCAGAGTCCGAAGAATTATTGGACCCATGCAATTATCCCAGTACCAACCTCACATTTACAAATTTTAAAAGTTCGAGAAGGCCCCCAGCTCCAAGATCAGTTTCTGTCAAGCAAAATGATATTCCTTGACCCTAGAACTCAGTGCATTGCAGATCCACTTTACCCTCCCAAGACCAAAGCAGAGACGTGGGGGATGTCTAAGGGGAAGAGGGCAGATACAGAAAGTCTTCAGCTACAGTAAAATTCCAGTCAGTCTGGGCAGTTGTCCACATCAGACAGAGACTGTTACCATCAAAACGTTAGTAATTATGCGGCATGGCAAACCCTATGTTGGGTGGAGGAACCTCTTCGCATATACAGTACTATCCTTGCCCTCAGTGAGTGACATTTGAAATATATCTTTTTGTGAAGTTTAGGGATTTGCAGTGGCGACATTCTCTGTGCCTAGGTCTTATTTTTAGGTGTTCCAATTTTCCACCTGTATATTTAACACCTGTTTAATTTTTTTCTTTTCTAGCCTCTATGCCCAGGCTTAAGAAACCCATCTCTTACCATTGGTTTTCCTTATTGCCTCCTTATTTCAGCTTGAGAATTACCCCTCCCCCGGGGGTTGCTTCTGCAGCTTGAGCACCTTGGGATCCAGATACCTTACCCAGGTGTTACTGTTCTCAGAACTTAGGCTTCCCTCATATTTGAACTTTCTATTCCTTGAGTGACTTGTCCACTCAAGGCAACAAAAAGATTTTCTTTTGTCACAATTTTTTCTGTAGTAAGAAGGCTCAGCTCTGCTGTTTTTTTTTTTTTTTTTTAATATATTTTGACCAGTTGTTAAAGTGGTCCTCTTCCTTCTCAATTCTTATTTTATGGACCTTAAAGTGTTTTAATTAGTTTGTTGGCTTCTGCTTCCCCTATGCTTGCAGACCTAGATATTTGTTTTCCTAATGCTGCCTTCCATATTCTATACTGTATGGTCCCTCTCAGTGAGAGGGGTAACAGCGAGGAGGAGTCCGCCAAGAGGATCCTTTGTTCAGTACAAATCTTACCCACTTTTACGTCCTTGAGTTGGATAATCTTTACTAAGGAGTACTTTCCCATCATACCACATCTGTGCTGTGCTGGCATCTGCTGCTGTCCGGCCTGAATCCCCTTTTATTTGTCTCATCTTTCCTTTAAACTCCACGTTTCCAAGTTTCTTGAGCGTGTTCACTTGGGGCCCATGTAAATAGTTGACACCCTGAAATTCACCAAATAATACTTCAAATATCCTACCCTGATCTTCTCAGATTTTAATGTTTAAACATTTTATGCAACCAGTTTGAATAGCTATTGCAGTCTTCAAACATTTCTGGGGTCCTGACACCGTCTTTGTGGGGGGAGTCACACTGCTCTGTTTTCTGGGCTCTGCTTTCTCTGCCTCCTCTGATCGCACATCCTGATTCAGCAATGACTAAATTAGCTCACTTTCCATAGCTCTGTCTTTAAGAGCACTTAGATCCATTTCTCTTTTGTATAAATCCAATTTGGTCTTTAAGACCTCATATTTCCTCCTAGAAAGATTTATTTCTTTCTAAATTCCTCAGTACTTCTCCAGTTAGCCTTCTGCTGGTAACAAAGCTAAAATCATTTTCTCAACTATGATCCTTTTGTCCAAAACATACTGGAGTTTTCCCCCATCTAAAATCCTTGTGCTTCTCCTCCACCACACCCTTTCCTTAGTCAGTTTGGGCCTTTGGCATTCGGATGATCTCATTCAATTTTATTTCCACCTCTGTCCCAGTGGGAGCTATGTTTCCAAAGTAATAGGTGCCCATTTCTCCTTTACTGCTCATTAGTAAAAGCTTCCATTCCTCTACAGTTGAGCCACAGTTTGGATCCTGAAAACCAAAAGCCACAGATACAGCGTGCATGAGTGAAGACTCTACAGAGCCCACAGCTATGGGAGGCGGGTGGTCTTCTGAGTCTCTGGGCAAGCAACATGGGTCCAAGGGATCAGCTCACCTCAGTTCTCTCCTGGGAACCCAATGCAGTTACAAACAAAATAATAAGCAGGATCTGACACACCGATCACTGCTACATACGGTGGTTTTCACATCCAGAGTTTAAAATTGAAAACTGGATCCTCACACACTAGCTTTTATGTTTTATAGCTAAAGAGAAATGGGTCTGTAGTTCTGCATGAAAAGCACACAGCACACACCAATGGCTTGGCATCCTTCCCATAGGCTAGAGACAAACAGTGCCAGGGGCCAAGCTGAGCAAGTGTAGGTGAGGTGAAAATTGCCCACAGAAACCCCAGCAGCTACTCCAGTGGCCCGGCCCCAGGGCTGTAGCTGCTTCAAGGCCCACACGGATAGAACGTACTAAGGCTGAGGCCCACCTTTTGTCCAAGCAGCCCCAGAGCACCGAGTACCAATATGTGCTGCTTTCTCTCTAGATGTCCTGTACAATGCCTGTCTATCCGGATATCTCATTCAACCATCCAATTAATAATGCTCCCGTCCAATCCACCCCCTCCAGAGTTCCTTGAATGGATTAAGAGATAACTGTAAAAGTCTGACAGATGACTTAAAATATTTAGCTTTATTAGTAGTATAAATAAATAAATGACCTCACCAAGCTTTTTATATTCCCCCTCTAGACTTTGGAGAAACCACTTGAGAGAGAGTTTGGGCCAACAGAACACAATGTATCATCTTGTGACAGGCAGAGTCAAAAATAAGAAATGAAAAGGTTCAGCTGCTCATTTCCAGCTCTCTGTTCCAAACACAACCTTCAAATAAGTCACCCCTCCCTCCTTCGTGAGGAGTGGGAAGGGTATGAATAAGTGGACAGAAGCTATTCTTTCAAATACTTTCAAAAGCGTGGAGAGCCCTATGTTATCATAAAGGATTGAAAGAGGGAAAGAGTTGCTCCTTCTACATTTCTGATGAGGAGGAGGATGTTTCAACAATGCTTGGAAAATTCCAGAAAATATGGCAAAAAAACCCACATTTGTAGAAGAATGAGAGAGTCCTGGGGAGAATATGTTGTAATATGAAGCTATGAGAAAATCTCTTCTATAGACTGTCCCTTTAAGATGACAGAAATTTACCAGACCCATAACGGTGCAATTTGCCAATCCCTGATTATCTCAAAAATCATCAGCTACCAGTTAACCTGGGCTTCGTTACCAGTCTATCTGCTCACTTGCTTTTAGGAGATCTAGGCAGAAGGCACTGTGTATTATGGGGAGAGTATCTATCTTATTTTGGGCCCCAGAAATTACTCATTCACAATAAAAATATGCAATTGTAGAGCAAAGCTTGGATCCTTCCAATGACTGACAGGCAGACATGGAAAGCCCAGCCGGAACAGCTCTGATGCGGACGCCCCATGGAGCTACCCCCTTGGGTTTTAGGGACTTGGTTGTGGGATTGAGAATGAGTTTTAAATACGTCTGCTTCAACATATTCAGAGAGCAGTGGTTCTCCGCTGGGGGACGTCAGCGTTTCTCCCTGCTCAGGTATATTGGGCAATGTCTGGGAATAGTTTTGTCACAACTTGGGGTGATACTGCTGACATCTTGGGGGCAGAGGCCCGGGAGGCTGCCGAACATTCTCCAATGTACAGGACAGGACAGTCCCCCAAAATAAAGAATTTTTTGGTCTAAAATGTCAGTAGTGCTGAAGTTGACAAACCGTGTACTAGAATTTGAAGAGGACAGTAGGATAGGGACCTATCAATATTGTAAGATTTGATCCAATTTAACAAGCATTTACTGAACTCTTACTTTGTTCCAGGCACTTTGCTAGGCACTAGGGACTAAAAAGATGATCAGGGCGTGACCCCTTAAAGATCTCCTTGCCTGGCCAGAGAAATAGGCACAAAGCCCTGTAACAACATTTGATAAGATCTCTCGTAGTCTGATATTTGGGCTCTGCACAAGTTCTGAAATCTTCCCAATGTTTATCATCTCTTGGAAAAAAAAAAACAGGCTAGTAGGTCCTCTGTATACTTTTCCTAGGAATGCATGTAACTGCAAACCTTCAAAAAAAAAAAAAGACTGTGATGATGAAAATTACCTTCCAAGGGAGAAGTTTGATGCATGTACATGCCAAGCTCTTTTGTGTCCTGAGATCGGCAGGGACGTTATCCTTTCTGTCTGACTAGAGGGTTTTGTGTCACCTCCTGAAACAATGTCAGGCTTTGTTTTCCTGCAAGTTCAGGAACCACACCTATGTTTACGGCGTAAGGGCCAGAGCCTGAAGGTTACTGCAGCCTTATTGTTGGCTAGTTCGTAAAGCGAAGCGACCTAGAGAAAATGATGGAATGGGGAAAGTGGCTGAGAATACCCCTTCAAGTAATAAATTACTAGACGAATGTAAACAAATTATTTAGAGTCATATGCGAATAAAGCAGAGTATTAAACTCTTGCGCATGCTTGCTCACTCAGCTGGACAGACTTGAGGAGAAACAGAGAGAAACCTACCGGCGCATGCTAGAGCAACTCCTGCTGGCAGAGAAGTGCCACAGGCGCACAGTGGACGAGCTGGAAAACGAGAAGCACAAGCACACTGACTACATGAACAAGAGCGACGACTTCACCAACCTGCTGGAGCAGGAGCGGGAGAGGTAAAGTGCGCATGCGTGCCGCCAGACGCGTCAGGGCGCCCGCAGCCGTCATCTCTGTCCCGCTGCCAGGCACCAGGCTTTGTTCCATGGACACCACAGATGGGTGCCCAGTCTGGTTCCCATTTCTGAATGGCTTCTGACCACGGAGAGCGAGATGGAGCGATTCAAGTGAATATACTTGAGGCTGCATATAAGTAGGACTCCACATTCCCCCTAGAATTGTGTAAGCTATAAACTTTATAGCTGGAAACCAACACAGGAAGATTATATTTGAACTTGAATAATGAAGCACCCACATTTGAAAGGCCTCTCTGCTAATTGAAATAATCTACTTGTTCTCTTTGGGATTGAAATGCACTCATTAAGGAAGGCAAATTTTTAAACTTCACAATTTAAAATGAATCCTATTCATTCTTAATACCAGTACAGAAACTCTGAAATATTCAGGTGTATATAAATTACTTAATATACTAGAACTATCTGCTTAACTTCTTAAGGGTTAAAAACTCTTAAAACAATGTAAAAAATCAAAGTCAAATCAAAACAAAACAAAACAAAAACTCAGCATGTTGAGCCTTGCTTATATATCCTTGTAGGTAGTTTTTCTCAGACTAGGGATTGCCATATTTGAAGCTGACACCAAATTGACAAACTCTATGCTACCCAGTATTTTTAGCATCTTCTTTTTAGTTTATTCTGTCCTTTTTCTGTCCCTTAGCTGAATAGTTATGTCTGTGAATTTCACAGTCTTTGAAATCAATGACTTGAATCCTGATGCTTTGAGTTACCAAGGGTGTCTGCTTCTGTGCATAGGACTTGCAAATTAAGAGCCACTCAGGGAATCAAAGGACAGATAAAAAGCTTCCCAGACAAGAAAAAGCTAAAGAAGTTCATCACCACCAAACTGGTATTGTATGAAATGTTAAAAGGTCTTCTTTAAGAAGATGAAAGAAAGATCAGAAATACGAACAATGAAATGGCAATAAATACATATCTAGCAATAATTGAATATTAAACATATATTTAAAAACCAAAAAAAAAACCAAAATAAAGAAACAGAACAGAAACAGACTCATAGATACAGAGAACATTTTCACAGTTGCCAGATCAGAGGGGGGTTGGGAGGATGGGTGAAGGGAGTAAGAAGTACAAATTGGTTGTTGCAGAACAGTCATGGGGGTGTAAAGTGCAGCACAGGGAATACAGTCAGTAATATCAGATGAGCGCAAGATCTATCAGGATGATCGCTTAGTAAGTTACAAATGTAATGTCTAATCACTGGGGTATACACCTGAAAGTAATATAATCATGTGTGTCAACTGTAGTTGAAAAATAAAATGATTTTTTAAAAAGCCACTCAGGAACAGCTTTACCAATTCCAGGTTTCTTATCTAGTTACCAAAAAGAGATCTGGTTTTTCCAGAATAGTTTACTTACCAGAAAAGCTATCACAATGAGAGAGGGAATAAAAACATAAAACAGAGCAAGTTTGGGTTAAATTTTTTAAAAAACCATTGGCACTGTTTATTTGTTTTTGGACTTGGCACATTCCTTGGGGAGGCAAACGATGGCTGTACAACATCCTCAATTTATGGTTTCTTTCAGCCTGTCTCTTGCTTCTGTCAGCTCAGGCTTATCAGCTTCATGCTTGAACAAATTGCTGATCTAATTTGAGATTTCAGTAACCAAACAGTGAGAATAAATGCCACCTCCTCAATCTCTGAACTTTCCAGCCTAAAGCACAGATGCTGTGGACAAGTTTCTAAGGACAGTGTAAGTTACAGGTACCGGCAACAGACCCCTGTGCTGAAATGTGGTCGGATAAAAGGGTCACAGCTTGTTTGATATGGGCCTTTTAAAAGCTCTGAAATCAAATAATTTTAAAAAACACCTGTGCAGATTAATTATTTTCTGATCACTCTGTAAATTATTTCTTTAACCGGATATATCTGTTTTCTCCAACTTCGCACGCCAGGTAAAGGCCTGAAGGGGCACAGTACAGAGTTGTTGGTTTCAGTGAAGTGTGTGGATGGAGCGGCTGAACTCACCCAGGCTCCCTTTTTGTTTCCTGATTTTTGTGTTCTCTGAGAGTAACCGAACCGTTCAAACCATACTTTTACATCAGTTACGCAACGAGCGGACCCCAGATGTGTTTATTTACCGACTTCCTGTTGATCGGCTTCACGCTGAGCAACTCCAGCCCCTTTCTGGCAGTGAAGTTTGGTAAGACACCTACAACCCCCACATCTCCTGAGCTAAGTGCTGTAAAGAGGTTTTAAAAAATCAAAGTAAATTTTTAAAAACTTATCTTAAGATGCTTTTGACACTTTGATTGGCACAACTGGGATATGTTGGGCCAAACTTTCATGTTTTAGGTAAGAATTCACCGAGGGACCTTTGACTCACCACTTCAAGGTTTTGAAATTGTACTTTTTGACCCAACAGGTTATACTTGAATGTTGCGTATTTTTTTACTGTCAGTGTTTTTTTCTTCCCAGATCTGTCCCGAGTGCCCACCAGTGCACATGTCACCGTGGGCACACCTTGACATACTTGTTTGTTAAATTATACACCCACTATGACTCTGGTAACTTAAGCTGGCTTCTCTGAAATTCCCTGCCATCTGAGGCATCCACTGTGACTGGCCTGCCGTGTTCCCGGGACAGTGAGGCCTATAGGATTTTCCCAAAGGTCAGGCCTGCGATTCTTGCCCTTTGGAAACCGCCCTGCTATAAATCGGCTTTGCGGTAAATCCTCTTTTCAAAGTAAGCAGTCATAATTAGGTCTCCCCAGGAGGACCTCCCCACGAGGACCTCCGACTAGTCCCTCGGGGCTCAGTCGGGGCTCAGGCTCTAGCAGCCTGTGCTTGGGTGCCATGTGGCTGCGGCCACAACACCCGCAGGGGAAGCTGAGCTACAGCTAATAAAGAACCGGCATTTCTCAGCACTACTGGGAGACCTGGCATAGACTGTTCCAAGTTCTCTGTCTGTTTCTGTTTTGCACTCCCTTTCCCATCTCTGGGGAAGCCCCTTTTGTGAGGAAAAGAAAAAAAAAAGAGAGAAAGTGAGACAGAGAAAGTCAAGAACGTTCCTTTGGTAACATTTACCTTCATTTCATCTGTGAGTAAAGGAAGGAAGTGAGATGTGAGATAAGTCCAAGCATTTGCTTCTATAATCACCCAGTTTCTCCCGCTGGGTGTGTGACTTGCAGGCTGTCTTCCCCCCAGGCAGCTTTTCATTGGGGGTTGGTGGGAATGAAGCGGGGAGGGGCGCAGAGCCAGGGAGCCCTACCTAAGGGAGCGTCTGGGCTTCCTTCTCTATAGTTATCCTGCTCTGGGAGGGGTTCTTACTTCAGGCAAATTGGTTAAAGATAACAAAAACAGACCTAGGCATATGGGATTAGTAGCAGGTTTAGATAAGCAACCCAGATTCAGGTGTTTGATGAAACCAGGAATTTGAGGCTCCGAGCATTGCAAAGGGTTTCTGAGATCAGCCTTTTCAAGTTCCTCATTCTGCTGGAGGAGAAATTGAGGCCCAGAAAAATTATGTAGCTCAATTAAGATCATAAAGCAGGTCACTGGCACTTTTATGCAAATGAGTCCCTTGGGCAAAATGGCTTGTTTTATGTTTTCTTTGTGCGTGTGGACTCCCACCTCCATGCTTTTATGTCCAAACTGTGACACAACATCCTTACAAGGCACAAGGGTGGATATTGGGAGGATATAAACACAGTGATATTAGCACCAGCGGTGTCGCTGGGCAATCAACATAAGAGAAGCTTTGACACGTCCTCTGTTGGAGACGCAGTCTGGGGACGGACTTGTTTTGGAGCCAGGTTTGGCTAGGACGCAGAGCGTTCCACTTCTGTAGTTGCATTCTGTTTGGGATTACCTGGATGCAGGGCTGGTGATGGTTATGGAGGGCGCCATGGAGCCCTCCTCCAAGCTGCCTCCCTGTCACGGTCACTGACCTAGATCATGCAAGCGTAAAAACTTTTCAGGAGTTACTAAGTTCATCTTGTATAAAAATTCCACAAATTAAATCCCTAAAATGGGCAACATTGTTCTGGGTTTCCTTTGTCCTAAGTCAACAGACTGTGATAGTAATTTATTACCATCATTTGCTGCATATTTATTGTTACAAGTAGTCATATTCCCAAATTAAAAAGAGGAAATAGCATGAAAAAATGCACTGACTGAAATGGCATTGTTAATAATAAAGATGAAAATGTCCTTTATTGCATAAAGATTGGCTAGCGAAAAGCTCTCTTTCCAAATGCTATATTCTGCTTGGTCCATATTTTAAGCCGATTCGATCTTTAGAGGCATAATTCTGGGCACATAAAATCGCCATTAGAGTTTATATTTTATCCCTTGTCTGAATAGTAGGACTTGTGATTTTAATCTTAAGCTTCACTAGGGTTGTTTCAAGGATGTCAGAATAGAGATAGCAGAGTTGCATCAAAAAAAGTGGTCTTGAACTTAAATATTTGGGGGCAATGTGTGTGTGTGTGTGTGTGTGTGTGTGTGTATAAATGACGTGGGGGAGTACTGTCTAAATCCATAACTGCAGATACAGATTTTTAAAGCTTTTGGATTCTATAGGCTCAGCTGGGACTGAATAAATAATTACATCATCATATAATATTGCAGCAAGTTTTCCAAGTACAAGATTTTTTTTTTTTTTTAAGTACAAATCAGCATCTCAAGAGAAATTTCTGAACTTGTAAAACAGAATATTCAGGAGCAGGAGCTTGAAATGGAGGGAAAGCTGGCTTTCAAGCCCCATCTTGGTGTTGTTCAGGTCAGCGTGAAGGGGTCTGGACATTTGCCTGGTGGCCCATGGGACGGGCTGAACTATTGCATTTGCCTGTCGGGGGGAATGACCAGGAAGATGGAGTAAGTTTTTGAAAATGGGCTCTAGTGGCCTAGGATTTGGGGAAATATTCTTGGCTCACTTTATTGAAAAAGATTCACATCTGGTTCCTGCGCATAATTTCCTAAAATTTCTTGGATTTAGATGTCTTACCTCTAAAAAATGGCAATGAAATGGATGTTTTTCACTGGTAGCTTGGAAGATCACAGTAAAGCACTTTGTAGAAAAAAAAATTGCTGCTGATGTGTAAATGGTCAAGTCTTATCAAGCAGAAAGTAATCAATAGGTGCAACATATCAGCAGAAAACATCTGAGCCCTAACACTGTGTTAACACTCTGCTAGATGCTGTTTAATAGCACAGTTAGCTTTTATTGACTTCCCCAAAATGCTGGGCACATATACATCTTGTTTAATCCTTACACAACTGTAACACGTATAATAATTACCATCTCTGTTTAGCAGGTGGGAAAGCAGACAGGTTATGTTCCTTCCCCCAGAGTCACTGCCAACAGTTAATTGAAAGAATCAGTGTTTGAACTGAGCTTCTCACAGTAAAAAAATAAAATGAAGTAAACTTTTTTACTTCTAAATTCGTATCTTCTGATTAAACTGAACACCTCACTTCATTAATGCAAGGAGGGAAGAAAGATGACTTGGAAAGTTGGAGAGTGACTTCTTGGACTGCCCAACCACTCTGTCCAGGATTCCAGATGTGGTCACGAAATATGCCCCCTACTATCAGTGTCCTACTGCCTGAGAAAACTCCTGAGAATCGAGTTTTTCAGAAGGGAGAGGGATTAGAATTCAGAGATTCAGTCATAGAAGAAATATGTCTTACAGCTGATTTGCTGAAAGAGTGCTGGGCTCAAACTACACCTTTCAATTCCTCTTATCCTTGCAATATGCAAATCCCACTCCCCACTGGAAAATGGGACTGAAATGAAGGGGGCTGAGTTGGAGGTACTACTCCCATACCACAGATTGAGGGTTTGTGTTGGGGGATGGGGTAGGTGGGGATAATGTAAAAAAAAAGTGATGTTGTATCTTCCTTAAAGGAACCAGGCAATCAGTGACTCAAAGACAGCTCTGTAGGGCTAGAAGTTTGGAATTAAAAGGGAGGTGATCCTCCTAAAAGACCCAGGATATTGATATATCTACTCTCAGCACTGTAGAACTAGGAGCCTGTCACTTACTCTTAACTAGGCACCCTGTGGATTAAATATAGTGAGTCCATTAAAAAATGCCTGGAGGTTCACTTTACCAAATTCCAACTACACAAAAATGCTGGGTCTTACATAGATGTGACCTTTCCCCTCAAGCTTTACCGCACCCTCATTGAGGTCTCAAGGTCATTGAGTTAGCAGCCTTTGATCTGAGACTCTTAACTTTTAGTAATATAACTTTAATAGATATGTTTAGGAAACAGGTTATCTGATCAACAAAATTTTCTGGTTAATTAATGGTTGTGATGCAAATTAATTTACTTTTACAGTTATGGAAAATATTTCCCAGATGCATTTTACTTTCCTTACTTTTTTTTAATATTCTACAAAATCCAGTTCATTCTATTTGATGATTCAGGGTCTTGTCGTGCTGCCACCAGCCACCCACACAACTTCAGAGGTTATTAGATTATATTTAAATGTAAATGTCAGTTATGGTTACATTTTTATTGTATATAAGGATGGTAAAGATGTTTTCCAGATCTTAGGCTTAACCTAGCTGAGTGTCTTAGTTCATTAGATTCAATGTATTTGGACTTCGAGGACAATAAAAACAAAACTTGAACCAAGAAGACTCTAATATTATACAAAGGGGTGGGATAATAATCAAAGAAAACTGGACAAAGGAAAGGAAAGGCATTGAAAGGAATGGCTTGAGAGACAATGAGCAAGGAATACACTTTACCATCTAAAATTTTAATACATAAGAATGTCTTGGTCCTGTTATTTGATACCCCTTATTCTGGAAAAGTCACAGGAGAAGTGAAAATGAAGGATGGTACATGAGAGGTAAAGAGTGAAAACCCAGTAGTTGGAGGTGGTCAGGTTGTCAGTCTCTCTATATCTGAACCAATTATTGAGTTGTTCTCTTTCAGAAAGATTTCAGGAAATTGTCAGACGGTTTCTGAAACTCTAAGTACCCAATTCACTGAAGATGCATCTTCTGAGAGAAGAAGAGGACACTTCAGAGATGAAGTAGGAGAAAGCAAGACTAGTAAAATTTTGAAAATGAGAAGTAGTAAATATTTTTCCACCAGAAACAAATCTCATTTTAAAGTTACAATAAGTAAACTATTGTGTTGTTGGTACATGGATAGACAGATCAATAGAGCTGATAGATGTTCTGGAAATAAATTATAGTAGATATGGGAATTTCAAGTAGATATGGCATTCCATATCAGTTTAAGAAGTTGAGACCCTTACTAGTGGCTATTACGATAGTTATTTTTATGTATAGTTCAGATAACTTATTTGTAAACATGGGGTAGAGCTGATCATACTTGAGTTAGGGTCATGGCCCTCTGGCCTTGTCTGGCTTCTACCCTTTCAGGAGAACCGTCCATCTAAGAGCAGTGGTTGACGTTAGGGGAAGAGTCAGCATTGACTTTTTGAATTTCCAAAGGACTGATAAGTCTCATGTAATAAAAAAATTATATTTGAAGAGTGAAATGTACCTGTAAAATATATAGCTTGAAAAGGATGACTTTCTATTAAGAAAGCAGTGTTATGATTTTTAGCCACCTAAAACTTTATACAAAGTAAAATATGTGATAACTATAAGCATCATTTGGAAAAAACCTACTATGATAACTTTGCTGAAGTCATAAATATTGCTGTATTTCTCTAAACTTGTATATTCAAAAAATTATTGAATTAAAAATAAGTGATAGAACACATTTTATATCTTGAAAATAATATAAGTTTAAGCCCAGCTTGGGCTGACCTGTTATAATAACCTGGAGAATAATTATTCTCTTTTCCCAGCAGCTGCATAAAGCAAACTGCTTTAAATTTGAAAAACAAACAAACAAACAAACACAAACTAAAGAATTTTGCCCAATAGTGCACCAAGTAGAGGGGTTATTTTAATACATGTATGTTTTCATAGAAGTTATTGTTGGTTGTTAAGTGGAATCCAGATATAAATTCACTTATTTAGAAAGTCCAGTGCAGATCTACTTTATACATTTTGGATAAAAAGTTGATTATTATTGATATAGCATATGTATGCAAATACAAATTCATGCTTATTTTTATGGTTAATCAGAGAGCCCTCAGAAACTAAGGCAGGTGGGAAGTTTTAAGAAACGCATAATGAGCCCTGACTGGTATGGCTCGGTGGGTTGGGCGTAATTCTGCAAAGCAAGAGGTCCTGGTTTGATTCCCAGTCAGGGCACATAACTGGGTTGTGGGCCAGGTCCCAGGCTGGGGGTGTGCAGGAGGCAACTGATTGATGTTTCTCTTGCATATCGAAGATTCTCTCCTTCCCTTCCCCTCTCTCTAAAAATAAATAAATAAAATTCTTTAAAAAACACAATGAAAATCAGGAAATAATAGGCAGGCCAGTTATAATGGTACTTTAACAAACAAATTTTAAGTCAATAAATACAGCCTTATTATTGTTTACCCAAGTGACATAAAATGAATAATGTTTTGAAGTGACACATTTTTTCAAATTCTTTCTTATTTATTAATACACTGATGCTGCCAATCATGAACCAGGCAATTGTAATGCCAGATAATTAATCAATAAATTTTTTTTTTTTTTTTACTTACTGACTTTAGAGAAAGAGGAAGGATGGGGAGAGAGACAGAGAGAAAGAGAAACACTGACTTGTTGTTCCACTTATTTATATATTTAGTGGTTGCTTCTTGTATGTGCCCTGACTGGGGATCGAACCCACAAGCTTGGTGTATCAGGATGATGCTCCAACCAACTGAGCTGCCCAGCTGGGGCTGATCAATTCTCATAGGCATTCTGTATGTCAGAAAATACAAAACCAATCTATATCCTATAGATTTTTAAAAATTAATTGAAGTATTAGTAAGATATATAAGTTCCAGAAAAAGCAGCTGAATTCAGGTTGCAAAAACAACCGGATTTAAAAGTGAAAATTTCCAACTACAGGTTCACAGTGCTTGGTTCCCAAATTCCAAAGTAGTTGAATCAAGTTTTTAATTGAGCTGATGTTTTGTTTCAGCATCATGGATAAAATCAGGTATTAAAAAGTAGTAAGTGAGATGATTCTTCTGAAATGAAAAAGCTTGGGAATGCTGCCCTAAACTGTCACCTGCTTGTTATCACACTTAGTACCAGGAAAATGATTTTGCACAAATTTATACAGCAAGAAAGAGTTAAGAAAGGAAACTGCTGGAAAAATCTGTTGTCTCTTAGCACCACGGAGAATAACTCCATTACGCTGAGATTTTCCCTTTTTTCCAGGCTGGAAGAAGGTACTCAGATTAGCATTACAAATCTTGGACTCCAGGGAGGGAGTCCGAACTTGGGAAGGTGCTGTTTTCAGTGTTTGGGGGTTGCTCCTTGCTGGCTCCTTGACTGAGTGTGCACTTTTTTCCAAGAATGCTTGTGTTTGGAAAGTACTTCACAGTGGTGAAAAGTTTGAACAGAAAAGATTAATCAGAGGTTGGGTTTTTCATGCTCAATGCATAACATATTCAGCTCTTGGATGTGAATTTCTTAGCCAAGAAACTATTCAAACAATATTCAGGGGCTGAAATGTGAGCTTCGACTGCAAACAAACTAGAAGTCAACTTTAACTTAATCTTAACTTATTCCTGTTAAGTTCAGAAATGCTGTGCCTTAGGATTTTCTGTACATTTTTAACAGCATTTAATATCCTATGAGGGTTTACTGAAAGTTACTTTTATTTATTTTACTCTTAAATGGTTAAGGAGGTAGATACCTGATCTGAAATGCAAAGGGAACCGCAAACGATGAGCTGTAACTGCTCCATCCCATTCATTGTGCTGTTAGGAGGGGGATGCGTTGGTCAGCCTTCTCTTTGTCTTTTATTACAGTGTCACCAAATCTTGTATTCTAATCGTCAAAGCATTCTTATTTTGCCCACTTACCTAAACCCACCATTCCTCCCTCCAATGCTTTCTGATTTGCTCGGCTTTCCAGTGCTCACAGTTGTCTGACTTCTGGAATCTGTAACATTTGAGAAGTTCTGGATTATATTTCCCCCAAGGAAGGAGGCATAATTGTGTGAAGAACTACTGCTCCGCCGACTTCATCCACTGTTACCAAACCTCCAGGGAGATCCTGGATGAACATTCTCCTGCCCCCAAGTGAGGAACACAAGGACAGCACTTCTAGAATATCTTATAATTTTCTTCACATTGCCTGTCCACACCAGGCCCCCAGTGCATCCACTTCTCACAATTCTGGAACATAACCTCTGCTGTAATAATAATAATAATAATGCTATTAAATATTAACATTTAATAATAGCATTATTGACAATAACAGTATTATTTAATGACACTATTAGTAATACTATTGATATTATTATATTATTATTTATAATACTATGTGGTATTTAATAATACTATTAATTATAACAATACTGTTTAATAGTACTATTATTAAAAATAAAAAATTGTCTTCTAAAATGAAAGCACATTGAATCAGCACCACCAGCAATCACCCACACATTGAGAAGCTTCCCACTTGCCATATGCTAGACTAGATCTTTCTCAGAAATGTTCAGGAAACATCCTGTTTTTCTCTTTTCCTGGTCAATATAAATAAGAAGCAATTGTGAAAAGACTTGATTTTAAGGGCCACTGTTCAGGTCATACTGTTCAGTGGCAACCAGACGCTTTTAGGATGGTGGGAGCCTGGACACTCTGGACCCAGCACGCTAAGAAGTTATGGTTGCCTTAGAAGTGCTAACACAGCACCAACCGTGGGCTTTGGACTTGCGTGGCAGCCCATCATCATCACAATAATACTTTCCGTGTGCATTCTGTTACATTGACGCACACAGTTCAGTCAACATGTGCTAAAGGGTGGGAGAGGAGAACTTCCATTTGGATGAATGCCATTCATAGAAAAGAAAGTTTCTAATTCTTTTTAAATAAAAATGTTTAGTTAGTTCATTGAGTAATGGTAACTAAGTCAGTATCCATACTTGACCAGCCCATTTGGATGTCTAATAGGTTTTTTTCAAACTGTTAAACTGTGTTCCAAACAGAACTCCTGGTCACTTCCTGCAAACCTGTTCCTCTCAGCTGTGTCTATCTCAATGAACAGCACTTCCATCTAATAACTCAGACTAAGAGACTGGCAATTGTCCTTAATCCTTCTCTTTCTCTCATCCTTCAAAATGTAACCACCAGTAAGTCGTACAGATTCTGCTTTTAAACTGTATCTGGAGTTTGTCCATTTTTCTCCAGAACCATTGCCGCCGGCCACCTCCATCCAAAATAAAGCCTTATCCAAGCTACCATCACGTTGCTTGTCCGGCTACTACATAGCTTTCTTTAGACAGCTTGTTTCCACTCTCATCCTCCCTGCCCCCAAGTACATTCTCTGCATATTAAGTTATGTAATCAGATCCTTCAGAATAAAAATCCAGCTCCTTACCACAGTGTGGCAACTTGCTGTTTTCCAATTGTCGTATCTTACTGGAAGGTATTGGTACCCCATGAGAAATGATATGTCACGATGAAAACAAGTCTCCGACTGGATTTTGCCACATGTACAATTACAAGTAAGCCATACTCGTAAGCTTGGTGAAGTTTCAGCCCCCTGAACTTAGGCGTGCTGACAAGTTCCCAGCATGGAAGGTTCAGTCAGGCCGGTGCCGCAACATCCTAGCTGCAGGATCAGCTGATTTTCTGGTGACATCAGGTGATAGAATTTGCTGCTGAGTTTGAGGGACGAAGAACTAAAGGGAGGCCTGGGTCCGGAGAGAGCAGCACTCCTAAGGATGCTAGGCTGCTGGGCTGGCCAGGGGCGTATGCCTCATTCAAACAAGGGTGGAGGTGCCATATGTTTTCAACCACTCATTTCACCAGTAAAAGTATGATTACTAACATTCCTTAGACCAATTAGAAAAACTTCTAGCGCATGTTGAAGGCCTTGCATTTTGTCAGAGTTAGCTCTGGAGCATATACTCCTGATGATGATACTTCAAAGGATAACTAAATACCCCTACCAGTTGTTTCAATGGCCCTTGTACCTCTTTTCCTTTGCTCCTCACACTCTGGTCACCCTGGCCTCCTTTCCGTGCCTGGAACCTCCTAAATGTATTCCCAGTTCAGGCCCTTTGCACTTGCTGCTCCTTCCTCTGTTCTTTGCATGGTTGGTTTCTTTGTTCCTTTGTATTCATTCAGGTGTCACTGCCTTAGAAAAAGTCTTAAAGGACATGTCCTTTGAAAACATTCTTGCTCCCTTTACTCAGGGCACCTAGCACATTGGATTGGGACCTTGTTCGTACCGTATCCACAGTGCCTAATATAACGCCTCGTCCTTGGTGGGCAGCCCATTAAGAATGAGTGAATACAGTAATTTTCAGGGAAACGCAAATCAAAACCATAGTGAGATACCACTTCCTACCTGTTAGACTGGCTATAGCCCGAAAAGCAAGAGGTGATAACTGTCGGTGGGAATGTGGAGAAAAGGGAAGGCTTGTGCACTGCTGGTGGGAAGGTACATTGGTTCAGCCTCTGTGGGAAACAGGATGGTGCTTCCTTAAAAAATTAAAAATAGAACTTCCAAGTGATTCAGCCATCTAGGTTTTGGGAATATGTCCAAAGGAAATGAAATCAGGCTATCAAAGAGGTATCTATTACAGCATTATTCACAATAGTCAAGATATGGAAACAATCTAAGTGTCTGTCAATGGACAAATAGATAAAGATGTGGTATATGTATGCAATGGAATAGTATTCAGCCATGAAAAAGAAGGAAAGTTGTCATTGCAACAACATGGATGGCCCCTGAGGGCATGGTGCTAAGTGAAATAAATCAGATAGAAAAAGAAAAATATTACATGGTATCACTTATATATGGAATCTTAAAAAAAAAGTCAGACTCATAGAAACAATTAGAAAAGTGGTTGTTGCCAGGTGCTGGAGGGTGGGGGGAATACAAAATAATTTTAAAAACCGCAAACTTTTAGCTCTAATATGAATAATGTCTGAGGATCTGAAGTGAAACAGGGTGACTATAGCTGACGACACTGTATTGTATAGTTGAAATGTACTAAAACAATAGATCTTAAATTTTCTCACCAAAAAAACCCCAAAAGGTGAGGTGAGATGACATGTGTGTTAACTAACTAGATGGGGGGAATCCTCTCACAATATATATCAAGTCACTACAGTGTACATTTTAAATATCTTACAATTTTATTTGTCAATAGCTATAATAGCTATTTTTTTAATGAGTGTGACAAGAAGATTCTTTCTGAAGACAGAAAGACACAAAGATGTAGTCCCTGCCCTTCAATGTCTGATAGCAGGACATTTCTGGTCACTATGAATCTAAGGAGGTGCTATCACCCATTGAAATATCTTCTCTAGGTTCCAAGAGGCTCCTAATAAGAAATGTCAGTTAGCCAAGGAATCTTAATTATGCTAAGCACAGCTGTTTTAAGCGAGTCTTAACAGTAGGGTTTTAAGTTACCTAATTCTGAATGTAACTGTTTAGTGGTACTAAGCAGGGAACAAAAATACAGATCTGTGAGTGACATTGGTGGTGTTTGTTTTAAAGAATTTTCAAAGGTGATAAAACATTTCCTCTTGCTATTATCATTTGTCTTCAGATATTGATTTGATAAAGTTTTGAACATAATCAATGCCTCCCTGGGATTATACCTCAAACTTGAATCATCTGAATAATTCCATGCAAGATGCCACTTGATTATATAACCAATCATGACCCCCACCCCCCACAACATTCTCTTTTTAAACCTGGGTTTATATCATCTGTGTCAAAATTAGGCCACAAATTTGTGCTGTTGCAAAGTGCCTACCATCATCAAAATGAATAAGCTGTGAACAAATATATTAATTATTTATTGTGGGCCCACTGTGTGTCAGCCTGTGGCCTTATACTATTTAATTCTCATAACAGCCCTACAAGTTAAAATCCATGTATAGCTGAGTAAACTGAAGCCAAATGAATTGTAAAACATCTTCTGGGTTATCTACCCAGCAGGTGCCAAGCCAAGGTTCAGTCTCGGGTCGGTCAGTTTCCAAGAAGCCCTTCCCCAACCCTGGTGCAGCGTGGCAAGCAACACACGAGCAGCAGCAGCAGTTTCTTCTTGAATTTCAGTTTTTCCCATCATATGAAAATAGCTGGGAAAAAAACCCTCTAAAAAAATCCCAAACCAGCAACTAATTGGCCCAGTAGCTGTACATTTACCTTAAGCGGGAAAGTTGCTTAATGCAGCTTTTACTAACACAACTGGATCGTCGAAATGTATTTACTCAGAACTGCAAGCTTGAAACACGCACACGAAATCTTGAAGCGTGCAGTATCATTACACTGCGCTCATGCTGTTAAAAAGAGAGACATGTTCTTAAAGCAGAAGGCATGAATTAACAGAGGAATGTAGAAGAGCCATTATTTTTAACTTCTTTTTTCTTCATATTCTTTTCTCTGCCATAGCAGTGGTATATTTATACAACATCAAAGATGTATGAGGACTTAAAAATGCTCCCCCAAAATTTAATTCTGTGAATGGCAAAGTTAATTTGAGTAATTTATCTGATATTATGCTTTTATGCTGTAATTAAAATGGGATTTCCTAACATAAATGATATATTCTGTGCATATAGAAAAAAAATTACACTAGAAATTTTTAGTTACCTAATGGCTTTTTGACTGAGTTATCACTCATGGCCCCATTCGGCAAAGCTAGTAAGAAACAAGGTAAAACAAGAAACAGTGAAGAGAAAACTATTTTGAATGTGATAGCAAAGTTTGAAAACATTTAATGATGATGTAGACACTCCTCGAAATTTGGTTGAACGTGTTTAGCCGCTTTGTCTGTGTGGAAGCACTTTTTGACATTTCAGAACACTTTCAGGGTGTGAAGGTAGCCCGAGAGGGGCTGCGGGGCCACGTGGTCACGGTGGCCTCCGGGAGGCACGGCTGCAGACCGCGGTTGGGCCTTGGTGGGCCGGCAGCCATGGAGGATTCTGTTCCAGAAGGTGGCTTCACCAGCCAGCTCTGAAGCCAGGGAGTCCAAGGTGGACAGAATTCTTGACTAGCAGGCTCCCTGAAGAGTGGAAGGGTAATGAATTAGAAAACTTTGGCGTTGAGAGGGGGTGACCTATTCAGGAGAAATAGCCTTCATCCAAGGGGTCTCGATTTTAATTTACACAATCGCCCACCATCAGACTGCCCAGAGTGGAGGGAGTTTTCCCTGTTGGTCCCCTAGGGCTTGACCACTGCGGCTGCGGCTGCTGTGGGTGCAGGGGAAGCCCCTCGGGCCGCGCTGGAGGGCTGGGCTAAGGGTGGTGGTGTTGGCTCCAGGCTGGGAGGGATCTTCTGCCCTGATGGCTGAACCTCTAGGGCTGGGGAAGGACGGTGGCTTTTGGGGTCAGCAAAGGGCAAGGTCTTACCCTGATGGTGTGGCCCTTCCCCTTGGTTGGAGTGGTTCTCAGGATCAGGTGTGTGCCATGCCCAGCACTTTGTTGTACTTTCTGCCATTATCTCTGCTGCCTGGGTTTCCATGTCGCCACAAGGCAGCCCGAGTTCCTCCTCCTGGCCCATGTTGAGCCATGGGTCCTTCATGATACCTTCCAGCATCTTCTTTTTCAGGGGTCAAGGGTCATGAATTTTTTAAAAGTTTTTGACATTCTATAGACATAAAATATGGGACATGGAAGTGCCCACTCATTATCGCTACGCCAATTCCTCTAGGTCGTCTCCCACAGGAGGCAGGGTCCCCATCACCATCCAGTACAGAACTACCCCCAGGCTCCATACATCGGCCCCAGGGCCGTCGGAGTCTGGTGCAGGCAAAGCTCCGGAGCAGCATAAGAGGGGGCGGCATAAGAAAGGTGCCACAGAATGTGCTCAGCTGATGGACAATAAGTACACTAGTGGGGCCAAACTCTGCCAGTTTTACATTCACTTCAGCTCAGCATCTACAAGCACCTTCTCTGGTGTCGGTTCCTGTTCACCATGCCCTTCTGGTGGCGGTGCTGTACCACTGGTGCCAGCCGCCAAAACCTGGCTTGGGCCTCCTCGGTGGCTGTGGTCCTCCAGATAATCAAACATGGCCCCTCCACCCAGGCTCCACAGTGAAGAATAATGTTTCCTCAGTGACAGTGACCTTGAATAGCTTTATATTTGGGTGATTCAAGCCCTTCATACAGTGGACTGCTTGAAAAAGTCTAGAGGAGCCTCACCGATTAATAACTTTGATTGCCATGTCTGTCCTGGTCAGAATGTGCCAGGCCAACCTCACCTCAGTGAAGGTTCCCTGGCCAATGGTGTTCAGGGGCCCATAATGGCCAACAGGCAGCTCCTCCTTGGCAGAGGTAGCTGCGAGGTCATTAGACATGTTGACCCGCTAACTACACTAATTGACAATACTAACCATAGATGCTAACTATGCTTAGTATCCTAAGAAAAACACTAACTATACTATGGTAACTGATACTAACTATGCTAATAAACAATAGTAATAAACAATGCTAACTATGCTAACTATGCCAATACTAACAATACAAAACCAATTCCAAAAAAAAAAGAGAGAAAGAACAAAGAAAATAAATAAAATTAAAAATGAGAAGAGAACAAAGAAAAACTGAGAAAAAGAAAATTTTAAATGTGAGGAAAAAAATGAGAAAACAGAACAGTAAGAAAAATAAGAAAAGGGAAAATAATTAAAACATGAGAAAAAAGAAAAAATAAAGAAAAATAATAAAATGGGGCTGGAGAGGAGAAAACAAGCTAACTAGTCCAAATCCAACAGGTCACCACAAATTAGATTCCTGGGCTATAAAGCACAAAACCTTCAGCCCAGCCAGGGCCTTATAATAAGAATTATTTGTAATGGGACCTTATGAGGTCAAAGCAAGAAATGTAGCAATAACGGCTGGTGGTTAACCACAGTGGTTTTCTCGTTTTTTTATTCTCAAGATGCCCTTAACTCTGGAGGAAAAAACGGACCCCTAAAGAGCTTTTTGTTTATGTGGGATATTAAACATTAATACTTACTTTATTAGGAAAAAAAAACACTTTTAGGAAAGGTAGAAATTCAGGTTAAAAAAATTTGTTTAAAGACACAATGTTCCTTCCACTAAAGGGTACTTGGCATTCTGTATCCCACGATGTAGTGTTTTCATTTCAGTAACACATAAGTGAACCAGCACTTTGGTTGAACTGTGAATCCCCTCCTATTGGCCGAATCCGAGATGAGGCTCCGGTGGGCTCCCTGTTTAAATTCCAGTGTGTGTTGAATACAACTGTATAGTGTTTAGCTAGTTTGAAAAATCAGGAGTGAGGTCCATTTGACATTTTATGCATATCTTTCCTTTATCTTATTCTCCTCCCCCAACTTTATCCCTCTCCCCAGTGCATTTGCCTCAGTATAAAGCATAATTTCTGTTGACTTGCTTTGCTTCTTAAGAGCTGCCTGCCCTTCCAGTCCTGGGCAGCTCCACCCCTTTTCACAGACCAAAGTAAATCTGCACAATAATGAACCATATAAGGGAGGAATGACATCATCAGTTAGTGGTCCCAAGCTGTTTTGCACAACATTCACCTTTCATTGTTCTGATGACAGGGCTGGAATGTGACGGTTAATTCCCTGTGGAGTAGGGGGCTGAGCAGGGCCTGCTGCTGTTGAACAAACTTCAGTACCCCTCATAAAAAAACAAAAACAAAAACAAAAGCTACCATGCTTCCTAGTATTAAGGTAAGGAAGTCCAGATCTGTTTTGATTTAAGCAACGTGAGTTACTCTAGCCCATGCGCATTTCATTTGTTAATAGGCTTACTTGGCAGTAAGCTCATTTCTAAGTGTTACTGCAAAGAGCATCTTTGAAGCTGGGTTTGGACATTTGTAGAGCCTTCTCTAATCTGACAAGGGCTGTGAGAGTTCGACAATCTTTCAGCTTGCGGCTGAAGGTTTTACTGTGTGTGGATGGTGGCAACCCTTGAGAGTGATCAGCTTATTGTAACTTTCCTTGATATCTCAGAATCCTTGACTGGAACTGGCCAAGATGCATCTTGTGGTATGAGGCATGCTCCTGTTTTTCTATGAAAGTTAAAAGTAATCTAATTCTACAGAAACTTGGGGAGTTTGTATAAATAGAACGGAAAAATTTCTTATCTTGCTACTAACAATCCTACTGTGTTTAGAAGGTTAGCAGAACAGCCTTTGCTTCGACTGTAAATATATCTTCTACTTTAGGATTACTTGGTGATCAACAACTAATTTGAAGTAAAAATACTATTTTTAAGGTTTTCTTTGTTCTTTTTACATGGATTTTCTGCAGATCTCTCTTTGCATATGTGGAGAAGGCTTGTAAAAGTTGGCAATGAATTAGAATGCATAGAGATCCAAAGAAAGCCCTGTTTGTTCTGAAACAGTGTGGCAGTGATAATAAGAATAATGAAGCAAATAGCAGGTTTGATTTCAAAGAATGGTGTTAAAGTTTGGACTGGGTTAAACAGTTGTGTAAAAAGTTCAACTGTAGTGATTTTTCAAAACGCCATAAAAACATTGTCTGAATTCAGCAGTGTGTATCAAAATAAATAACTTTCATTTAGCGCTCAGTAGGGCTGGAGGGTAGTATGAGTCTTTCCCAAAAGAACTTCACTTGGCCAAAGCCAAATTTTTCTAGCGTGATTTTACATTCACATGACCTGTTTCATAGAAATTTGAACAAAAGGGCAGATGGTGTGGTTCTCATTTGTATGTATTTAATTTTGTGTAACCTCGATTGTTAATAATGTTTTGTCTCTGTGTTTAAAGTGACGAAAATCTTGAGTTCAACTGTGATGAAAATCTGGGTAGACTACATTGATCTGACTGGATTCTTAATTCCTTGTGACTGGGTGAACTTCTGTGTTTGTAAAACTAAATATCCTTGTCACAACAGAAGGGCGCTTATGGGGTTTTTCCCCCTCTACATTAACAATAGTCAAGATAAATACAAAATTCTCAGGTATTGGCATTTTTTTATTTTGACTTTTTAGTTTATGTGTTGGCTTTAAAGTTGTTACAAAACTGGATAAAATAATTATTAGATAAGTGTTAACATAATTTTTAAGTATTATAGTGAAATTTCATGTACATTTGTATTTAAAAGGTTTTTTTTAAAGATGTTTAGATACAATGACAATACATTCTATTGCCATTTTGAAGAGGGAGAGGATTATTTTTGGGTAAGTAAATGCACAGGAATGCTCTAATATCAGTGATTTATATACTGAAGCTAATTTGCTACTTATTTCATGTCTATATTGTTTTAAACAAATATTATTTATAAAAACAGGTTTGCCTGAGACAAATTAGCTTGACAGTGTCTTAACAAAAGATTTTACAAAAGGGTATATTTTTATATTATGAGCTCCCATAATGTAGAAGCTTAAAGCATGACTGTCTAGCACTCTACAAATGAGTGTTTACGGGGTAAGATGAGGTGTATTTATACCTTTGTGGATTGTTTTCAACTTGCTTGAATAGTCTCAGGAAATGTGATTCATGCTCCTAGCTCCTTCCCTCATGTTCTGAGTGATAAGTGCAGCCCACAGAAGGGAGGCCTCTCCGTGGAAGTATGTGGGAGGGCACTCTCATGCTGGGGTCTCAGCAACCTAAAGACCCACCTGCTTCTGGCGTCCCTAGTGAAATCCCTCCATTTAGTTTATTTTCTGAGAGAGAGAGAGAAAGAGAGAGAGAGAGAGAGAGAGAGAGAGAGAGAGAGAGAGAGAGAAGGGGAGGGAAGGGAAGGGAAGGGAAGGGAAGGGAAGGGAAGGGAAGGGAAGGGAAGAGAAGAGAAGAGAAGAGAAGAGAAGAGAAGAGAAGAGAAGAGAAGAGAAGAGAAGAGAAGAGACAGAGAGACTCCAGTGTTAACTAGATGGTGTGATGAACCTGGGTGATACACGGTTAGGGAATGGGGTAGGAAAGTTCTCTGGGTTAGACAGTGAGGGAAGAAAATGCCCAAGGCCACACGCACCTAGGTGATAAATTTCTCTGGTTCCTGGCTTTTTCTGTTCCTCATGAAAATTGTTAAGTAAATTTATTCACCCGGCTGATTCTTTATAAACAACAAAAAAGAAAGAATATTTTCTTTCTACTGTTTTAAAAATATTTCAACTGATCAATCTGAGAGTGTTTGAAAGTATTTTAGACAACTTATAAAATATGAAAACACAATATAAGGCATATTATTGTGAGTAGAAACTACTCCACCATGCCCACAAGATAAATAACATTTTCAAGTTTCAAGAATGAAATTATATTTTCCATTGCACTAGTAGATGAACTTTCCTCCCTATTTTCTTTGAAGAATGTATTCTCATTGTAGGGAAAAGATATAAATTGGCAGTAAGTTCTAATTTAGCATTATCATTCATAATAATATCTAACATTTATTGAGTACTTAGCTCTGTACATATGATAATTCACGTGATTCTGACAATGACACTGGGGATACATACTTTGTTATTATCCCTCTTTTGCAGAGGAGGAAACAGAGGGAGAGAGAAATTGAAACACTTGCCCAGGTGAGTAGGGGGCAGAACTGGATTCAGACCAGACAGCCTGGCTCCAGATCCCCTACTCTGAACTGCTACACTGGGCACCGAGGAATAGCTTTGCAGTGACATGTGTAAAAAAATACACATATATTTTCTGCCAATGAAAATTATTGGCATTATTGAGTTACTAGAGATTCAGTTTCTTACACATTTTATTAGATATGATTTCATATTTGGTTCCTTTGTTGGGAGTTATTCATATTTTTTCCTCCTATCATATTCCCATTCAGCCTTCAGTATTTGTAATCTTTCTCCTTTACTCATATCAACCAGAAACTTTCTAGCTGTAAAGAACCTATGGTGCCAAATGTATAAGGTAGAGAGCTAGGCTCCAGGTTTGTTGTCCGGGGATCCAAGGCAAGGCCCTTCCCAGCCTTAAAGTGGGGACAGGTGGGACCCCTTTGTGTCTGGTCTGAGGGAGAGGAGGAACATCACTCTGCCTCCCTTTCTTCTATTCTCAACTTCCCACATGCCCTTGATCCTGCCCCCCACCATAGCAGTTCTTTCTCGTCAACTCTTCTTTGACCCACTCGGAACCACTGCTGTCCATGTTTTCTCTCTTCTTGGATTTGACCTATTATCCCAAGCACCAAACCTGTCTTAGGAGAAATCGTGACGCATATAAAGTTGGATGTTGGGTGTAGGGAAGGAAAGTGATCCTGAGCCCTGAAATATATACGTTGTACGATCTTTCAGGGTTAGAGCAAAAACTCAGTTGGCTCAAATTGGCTCAATTTGATATCATTATCCATGTGTGGTTGCAGTGTCAGGAAGCAGTTCCATCAAGCCCTGGTAATTGGTGTTGAGGTGGGGGGTTGTGGAGTATGGGCCTGTATACTTCTTACTACCCATTAACTTGGAGAAAGGGAGTAATTACTAGAACTCTCAAGAATAGCTAGAGCCCTCTATCAAAAAGGGCTGCCTAACAGGGAGTATTGGCCCTTATGGAGGAATGAAACCAAATATCCAAGATTCAGGAGGGAATTAATATCCTATTCTCCAATCTTCTACCAGTTCCTGCTATTGGCTAAACCAAACTGGAAGCTAGAAGGAGCTTGTTAATACCATGCCTAAAGGTCAGCCCCCCCGGAGTACAAAATTGAGACTGGTGGAGAGGGAAACTGGAAAAATAAAAGGAAATGAAGTAACACAAATGGTAATGATCAGAAGTATAGATTTTTGTGTTATTAAATAATACATGTACAGATTAGTAGATTGGTAATTTAATAACTTCAAAAACAATTTTTTCTATAGCTGTTAACATTGATCTCATCAAGTGAGTTGATGTCCCTATTCAAAAACACTTCCTACCAAAATATTCATAATCCTGATTTGTTTTCATCACAAGTTTATAATAGAAAACTATACGTATTTTCAAAGATGAATAACACTGAGATCTAAAAGAGGACATTTCAAAAAGTCATAATGCTAGAGAAGACCTAGAAATTTATCTTGCCCATACTGATTCAGCTGAGTTGAGTTTTTCAGAAAGACAGTTTTGCCCTCTAATCAAGTCAGTAGAATCTTGAGGAAAACTTGGGCGATTAGTAGCCATCAAAACCTTCCCCCTAAGGTCCCACGTGCTACCACTCAGATCCCTTGGCTGTATCACGATGGTAATGGGACCAGCTGGGTCGAGGCACTATCCTTCACATAATGACCTTGTCAAAGTATAGGGGAAAATCCTGTATAATTCTTTCTACCTTACTGTTACATTCAATCAGTCCCTAAACCAGACAATTCTACATCTTAATTATTTCTGTAATCCCCTTTTCTGGGGTTACAACCATGATCTTCATTTAGTTATTTTTTTTATTCTTTCATCAATTTCAATTCTTTCATCACTGATTTTTCCTGTCTCTAGTCTTCCGCTTCTGTAGTCCAGACAATCACATTAGACATCAGAAATGTCTAATATCCAAATTTGATATTATCGCAGGTCTAAAAGTTTTTCAAGAATGATGTATCCCTCACGATGGAGCTGGGCTCCTTAGGATGACATCAAACTTCTTGATGATCTGACTTCTACATTCTGCTGGAGTCTTATTGCTTGACATTTTCCCTCCTACTGTGTGTTCTGACATTGAGTGTGCTATTCTGAATGAGGTTCTGTTTTCTTGTGTTCACATGCTCTTTTCCCTTTACTTGGTGTGGTGTTTCCCCCATTCTTTATTTGTATAACCTCTGTTTATTCACTCATGAACAAATATTGATTGAGAACCTCCTACATGTTGGCACTTTGTTACAGGGCTGGTATTCAGCCATTGGGCCAGGGGGCTTTTGCACTGTGGAGAGGGGGAAACAGATTATGTCCAAGTAAACAAATAAATGAACCAGATGATTTTAGGTGATGAAAGTGCAGTGAAAGAAGGAAATAGAGTGAAATGATGGAGAATGGCTGGGGAAACTATTTTAAATAAGCTGGTCAGAGAATGCCTCTCTGGGAGGAGATGTGAACTAAAACCTAAAGGATGAGAAAGGAGAGCCCGTAGTACTGTGTATGGTAGCGCGGGTTGTAGCTTGCAGGAGCACCTGTCCAGTGCAAGAAGAGGGGCTGAAACCCATTTCCTATTCAGCGTAGGAAGCCAGGTATTCCAGCATGGGACTCGTTCCCTAGAGAGGAGGGGGACCTTCATCTACTTCTCCCAAAGTGACCACATGGGCTGTACTCTTGATGGTGAGGAAACGGTACTGGGAACAATAATTACAAAAGCCTTGAGCAACTACTTCTCCAAATCACATCCTCATGCTTTGGTATCCCTCGGTAGACTATATTTAAGGCATAAATGTCACATTTTGTATAGTGTTGAATTTATCTGTTTTTATTCTGAGTACCTAATACACTATCTGAAATGGTGGGGGCGGCATTTGGTCTATTTTTTTGAATTACTGGATGAATTAATGTTCCTGGTTATACTTCCATATGAGTCAGGGGGCCTCATACTAGAGTGTCACACAGTGATTCTCAAATGCAGGTCTCCTGATGGGCAGCAAACTATCATGGGAAAAAAGTTCCTATGGTTTTATGAGCAAATGACTGATAATTCCCTAGACTTTAATTTCTACTATGATTAAGAGCTATTTACTAGTAATATACTGTTATTTCTTTTTAACTATAGCATCTGTATTTGATACTAGCATGCTACTAGGTTTGCTTAAAGACTAAGTCCGTATTTTACAGCGGCATCTGGCTGCTGCCACATGTTGGCAAACACTTACTGAGCGTGTGCTCACCTGGCAGTAGGAAATCCCATAATCTTCAAGAAGAATAATTTGTTATCCATCATGAGATTTTCAGTTGCTGCCATCTGTCACTTTTAGAGGTAAATTAGTACTGTATTGCTTAAACTTCATAATCAGTTTGTTGTGGGTTGCTGGGTTAAGCTACAGAGGTTCCATAATGAATATTGATTTGTAGTTTTCAACAACAGGACTTTAAGCTACATCATTAATGCACCTATTATAGTGCAGAATTATACCTAATCCCCTCAAAATCTGATGAAGAGTAAAATTTGGGATAATGTGCCTAGGATGTGTGTGTGTGTGTGTGTGTGTGTGTGTGTGTGTGTGCTTGTGGTATTTTCATTACTTGGCTTATAGTCTCAAAGTAAATGTAATAAGGTTACTGGATTATTTTTAAACTTATAGGATACAGTTTTATATATGAAATTATGTATTTATCTTCAGGTCCTTCTCTTACAAAGTAAAAGCAGTTCATAAAAGCTGCTGGCAAAAAATTTCCTGATTTTATCTTATTTCAGTTTTTTATCACCAAGTTCTTTTTTATTGTGAGAATGGGTGAGATAAGTCTCTGTCCCACTATGAGGAACCAGGGTCAAAATGTTTATCAGACATTCTGTAATACTGCTCAAATTTTGTGTTCCATTGTGAAGGATCCATCCTTTCTTTATATATAAAAAATGTGTATCTACCATTCAGTACTCAGGGCTCAGACTAGGTTAGGCAAACAAGGGTCTCACCTTGGGCACAAATTTAAGGGGATGCCAAAACATTCAGCAATCAAGAGACACAATATTTTAATGCATTTAAAAATAAAAATTAATTCAAAAGCCCCATCATGAACACAGTATCAAAATTTCAAGTGAGGGTGGGATCTGACTCTGCAGCTGCATCATCCAGCTCTACCCACCACACCCTAATCCCAGCCCTGTGCTGTGTGTGGGGGATATTAGATTGATTCTGGGTAATTATTACAATAGTCTCCATCATGAGACCTGAGGTGACTTATGAAAAAGCACCACTTCTTCCTGAATCATGTGGTGAAACCATGTCCAGTCATGTTACCAAGCTGCTTAGCTCTGCCCTGTGCTCTAGTTAGTAAAAAATGCATAGTGATTAGAGACTTCTAACAACATGCAAGCTTGACTCTTTTGAGGTTCATTCATCTTTAATTGCTATCATGCCCTTGCTAGTTTTTACCTGCCTTTTCTCCTGAAAGAGAGAGCCAACACACAGGGTGAGTTTAAGAAGAATAGAAGTAGTGAAAGTGAAGAGAAATAATGGAAGGGAAATTGGCATGGTCTGCCTAAGAAACAAACCTAGGCAACTTTTAAGGTGACATCAGTGTTTTAAAATGAGATCTGATGGATTAAGATGGTGACAAGCTGACTAAATCTAAAGGAAGCAAAGAGAAAATTGCTACGCTAGGGCTAATGCTGATAAATTTGGAGAAATGACTGAAGAGATGGAAGTGTTCAGAAAGCTGGGAAAAGAACCTGTGAATCTTACATGGTTTACTTTTTAAGGAAGACAAATGAGAATGGATAGAGGTGTGGCCCTGAGTCTTTAGGAGCACTGATTGACAACTGTCCACAGAAGGTGTTTATCTCAAGGTGGTAACCAGGATCAGGTTAAAGAAACCTCACTTTCTCTGTCCCCCAACCAAAAAAAAAAAATTGTCCTCATATTCTAAAAGGAGAGATAAATGAACAATTATCTGTGGAACAGAACAGTGTGAGGATGCTTTTTCTAGCATAAGTTTGACAAAGCATCAAACAGATCCCATGGGGAAGAAAAAATAAGTCTCTAACAAGCTTCATTTTATAAACATAGAAAAGAATGAAAGAATACCTCCAAACACAGAGAAATATGAGAGTCATTGGCACTGTAAGGAAAGTAAAAATATGACCAGACACCAGAGCTGCTGAGACTTAGGGGTAGAAGGGGCAGGGTGGGGGAGAAAGGTAAAAACTACAAAAGGGGGTCAACAAACTTTACAATAGAAAATTTCAAACATTTACAAGAATAAATACAATAGTATAATGCACCCTCACTTAGCTTCTGCAATTAATTTGTGACTAGTCTGATTTCATCTATAAATTCCATAATTGCCATTTTATTCATAAGTATTTCAATATGTATTTCTAAAAGATAAGGATTTTTAAAACCAATATTACCAAAGTCCTTTATTATACCAAAAATTTAATAATGGTTTTTAATATAATTTTTCCAACTGTCTCATTTGAAAAATATTTGAATAAGAATCCAAATAGATTACAGTCGGTTATATCTTCTAAATTTCTTTTAGTCTGTAGTTTCCCCTCCACCACTCTTTTTCTCTTGCAGTTTATTTATTGAAGTAACTAGTTTTTTTAAAAAAAAATCTTGTATAGTTTCTTACATTTTTTTTTCTGATTCCACCATCAAAGTGTCATTTAATGTTTCTTGTCCTCATCTTCCTTATAAACTAGTAATTAGTTATAGGGACTTGACCTAATTGGTGCTTAAATTTTTTAGTAAGAATATTTCTTGGGTGGGTATGTAATATGTGTTCAATGTTTTGGCTGTTTCTCTTTTGGGAGACATTGCCTATATCCATTATTTCATTGGGGACTGTAAAATGGTAGTATTCAATATTTACATTTTCATTTATTAATAATGACATACTATGGTATAAACTGGACCATCTTTATCAAGAAAAACTCAAAAATCTTTAAAGTTATATGGGAACAAAATAACTCATATACCTCTATATAACCTCTAATATATATAAAAGGTTAAGATGTTAATCCTGCCCTCTTTACTGCATCCACTTTCCTGTTTCTCCTCTCTTTTACAATTAAGATCTCAAATAGTTAATCTCAGATATTTTTCTCCATTTCTTTCTTTCTTTTTTTTTTGTATCAGCTAAAGCTCTAATCTGTATTTTGTTCCCTAACTCTACTAAAACTGCTCATAAGAAGTACTGATGATACCCATATTGGCATGTCCAATAGAAAAAAGTTTTTACAATTGGAATGTAAGTGAACACAGTGGACATTTTCCTGTTCTCTCGTTTGACCTCGCCAGAGTGCTGGGCATCATGGGCACAGCAGAAAGGAGCCCCCTTGGCATCTGGGAATGCGCCGTCACCTGTCTCTCTCCTATCCCTGCTCAGGAGCTCTCATTGAGTTCTTTGTGTCATTCAATTTTTTTTTTTCTGTCCTTACTCCTTTTTCTCTCTTATGTCTACCCATCTCCTACTTATCCCCTCCTTTCTTACTGCTTTAGATTGTACCACTCCCTGGAGACTCTGCCTGGGTACTTCCTGAAGTCCAGGTCTACCAATAAGAATTTCACGTGGAGACTCTTAGGAACCTCAAGGCACTGTTCCTATCTGGAACATCATGATCTCTCTCTCCAAGTGTATTTCTCTTATATTACCCTCTAGATGATACATGCTGACATCAAATTCGTAACTCTGGCCAGAAGCTGAAGAGCCTGTCCAAATTTCAGCCTCTCCATCATCACCCCATCTATCACCAAACCCTGTGACTTTTGTCTCCTAAAAATCACGGTGTGGATCCCCTTCTCCCCTTTCTCAATGACACGATTTTAGTTCAGACTCCATTCTGTTACTCGGCCCCTGCTGTTGTAACTTCCCTACTGATATCTGGTTCTTGGATACATTCATCCATCTTCCACACATCTGTTAAATTCCCTTGGATTATGAGTACGAAGTTCAGATTCATCCTATTAGACCATGGTTGCTTTGTTAGGCTTGCCCTTCCTTTCTAGCCTCATTTCCTCCTGCCATCCTCACAGGTACTCTTCATTTTGGTTGAGCTACACGCTGTGCCTTGAAAATGAAAGATCTCATTTCCCAATTCTGTGCTTTTATGTGCTGTTTTCATTAGACTATTATTTTAGGTTTTACAGATCACCTACAGTATCTGTTGACTATTCTTCTTTGTCATGCTTTTTACCAAAACATATGTCTTGCCAAAGACATGTCAAATATCTTTGTTATGTCTTGCCAAAAATAAATTTGATTTTCTTTATGTATGTATGTATTCATTTATTCATTCACTTATATTTTGTTATTTATGCTATTACAGTTATCCCTACTTCCCCCTCTTTGTCTGCCTCTACCCAGCCCCCTACTCCCCCACCCCATCCCCACACAGTTTTCTGTGTGCTTGGCTTATGTGCATATGTTCTTTAGTTAATCCTTTCACCTTCTTTCATCTGGTCCACCTCTCCCACCTCCCCTTCGACAGCTGTCATTCTCTTCCATGAATCTTTGCCTGTGTCTTTACTTTGTTCATTATTTTTTTTTTTTCATTAGATTCCACATGTAAGTGAGATCATATGACAACCTTTTAAAAATGTAAGAACCATTCTTAGGTTGAGAGCTATATAAATACTGGTCTTGATCTAGATTTGACTCACGGATAATGGTTTGCTAACCCCTGGTCTGGAGGGCCCTTTCCTTGCCTTCTCCACTTAGCTCCTACTTAGCTTTTAAGACTCAGGTTAAGAGTCACCCCTTCCTGGAAGCCTAATTCCCTCCCCCTGGTGTGACTTAGCAACCTTTCTTCCTTATCTGCTCCCTCTGCATATTGTGATCTCTAAAAGTGTCCTCCTCTTTAGAGAGCAAATGATTTATGGGCAAAGACTGGGTCTTTTAAAAAAATAAATAAATAAATAAAATAAAATAAAATAAAGGATTACTCTGGCTTCTGGGCAGAGAACAAACCAGAGTGGAAGTTGAGGCTCATATAGATTGCTATTAAAATAATCCAGATAAGAGATGTTGGTAGTTTGGCCAGAGGCAATAGCAGTACAGGAGGTGAGAAGTAATTGGATTTGAGATATATTTTGAAGGTAGAATTGACAAGATTTGCTGTGATCTGAGAGAAAGAGAGGACTCAAGTATATGACCCTAGATTTTGTGCCCCAGTATTTGAAAGAATTTGTTTGTAGTTGATTGATTTGAAGATGTGGTTGGAACAGGTTTGTGAGGGAGGATTGAGAGCTCAGAAGAGATAAGGAATAACAGCCCAGTGGGTTCATCCTAATTGAATGACAAAGTCCATGCTACTGAATGGGTTGATGCCAGCAGGAGGGAGATCTTGGAAGTGTTTGAAGGGCTCTGTACACTGACCTGCCTTTTTATTAGGGATTGGGGTCATTGTGCCATTGCCACAAGGCTTGACATAAGCTGATCTATTAGGCAACAGGACAGAGTCCAAGGAGGATCTTGACAATTCCAGAAGGATAGACTGAATCAAGCAAGATAAAGTTAACCTAAGTAAACACAAAGTCTTACAAATTTTAACTGTTCAAGCAGTATCTGTTTGAGGAATAGCATTGTTGAAAGTGCACTGTTCGTGGTCAAACAGGTCTGGTCCAAAATCCCAACTTTCCCCTTCTTTAGTCCTGTTCCCTTGATAATAACTTCCTTATTTATAAAATGGCACAGTAAAATATCTTCTTTGCTCAAAAAGTTGTTATGAAAAGGAAATGAATAATAAAGTACTTAACATATTTCTTGGGATGTAATACGTAGTTGCTAAATAAGATGTTTTATTATCAAAGACCTTTCTTTCTAACCTTTATTTTAAAAAAATTAAGTATTAGCAAATACTGGGGTTTGGGGTGGGATTTTAAGAGCCTCTTGAAATAGTATTTGGACTAGAGGTTTTATAGTACCTGAAACGTTATTATCCCAGAAAAATATTGTCTTGTCAGCCCTCCAATCCCACCTGAAAATGTTAGCTCCCTTCTCTTTATCTTTCCGACTTCTGTTTTCACTTCTTTCGGCCATAAGATTAATAACCTACTTTATGGTTCTTTATCATATTTAAGTCACTCCCTTATAGTATTTGTTTACAATTTTACTGTCTTTATCTGTCATCTTGGAATACATTCCAGGGCTTTTTACATTACTTTTCTTACTATATTTTTTATTGAGATATAATTTACATATGATAATATTCACAATTTTAAATACACAATTTGATGAGTCTTAACAAATATACACATCACAAACAATCAGAACATTTGTGCCTACACTTTTAAAGTCTTCTAGTTGAAAACAATTAAATTTCTTAACATGTTTATAAATGACAAACTTGCAATTAAAACATATGGTTTTATTTAGGTTGAAAAGAGAAATGAGCAATACATTTAATAGTTATTAAGAAAGGCAAGAGAATGCTGTGCTTCTGCCTCATGATTTGGCTTCACTCAGATTCGAATGTCGCTCTTTTTCCAAATCTGTGCTTCACTCAGATTCAGCTGAAACGCCACTGAAGGACTTGGACAAAGGAGTGACATAATCTGATTTACCCTTTTTTAAAGGATTACTCTGGCTCCTGGGCAGAGAGCAAACTGAATGTGAGGAAGAGTGGAAGTTGAGGGTCAGATGGCTTGCTATTAAAATAATTCACATATGAGATGATGGAAAGTTAAAAAATATAGTTTTATTTATGTTGAAAAAGCAAATGAGAAATACATGTAATAGTTATTAAGAAAGGCAAGAGAATTCTGAAAAATCTATTAGATCATTTACTTGTCTTCCTTTTGTCCTCTAAATAAGATAAAATGTTTGCAGAAAATGAAGAACTTGCCAAGAATAAATTTGATTTCAGGATACTTAAGGCTCTGCCTGTTACTGCTGAACAGAATCAGGCTACTAATTCATCTTCTTAGTCTTGGTCTTCTGGCTTGTTTCCTTTTCATGCTAATATGTTTAGGATCAGCATGTGGTTGAAGAATGGCAACATGGGCAGAGAGGGGAATGGAAAGAGGTGGTAAGACACAAACAACACCAAAATCCTCCTTTTCTGTCCCTTACATAGCATAATTACATGAAAATGGTGCCCAGCAATGCAAATTAATTGTTTAAAGTACAGTGTAAAATTGTAACTGTTAGGATGAGAATCTATAAAAAGATCAGGTCGATCAGGGAAGGCTTTCTGGGGGATGGGACATTTAACAATGAGACTTGAAGGATAAAAACCAGCCAAGTATGTTCTAGTGTGTGCGTCCAAGTGAAAAGGAGGAGTAGGCAGGAAATACTAACCAGAAGGCATGGCACACACAAAGAATGTTAGCAGCTTAGATAACGGCATAGATTGATTTGAGATGGATCTGCCAAGGTAATCAGGAATCAAAATGTGCTAGGACATGTTATAAATTTCATGCCTCTATTCTTAAAGCAATAGGAAGCCATGGAAAGCCAGGGAGTAACATGTTTGCATTTGGTGAGATATGATAACAAAACTAAAAGCAGACTTACTATGGGCTGGCCTTGTAAGTGATTTTTGTATATTAACTGATAGGAACTTTATACAAATCCTATGCATCAGATAGTATTTGGGGGCCCAACTTATCAGTGAGAAAACTGGGGTATATGGAAAGATTATATAACTTGTCCATGATCATACAGCCAACAAGTGGCAATGCCAAGATTGTGAGGGTAGAATTCAGGAGGCTGTTGCATAATTATCAGCAAAAGATGCTCAGGTCTGCAATAATGCAGTTGGGCGACATTAGGGTAATATGTTAAGATATATATGAACTGTAAAATTCATAGGATTTATCTTCAAAGCACTACATTTCTAATTGCTTGGTATATTTTCAGTTTTTCTTATTTTATTATGGTAAGAACAATTAACATGAGATCTACCCTCTTAACAAAACTTTCAGTGTTGTTAACTATTGCCTGGTATACTTTTCAACTTGACTGTTTTGCTTTTGTCTCAATTTTCTACTAATACTAATAATACTCTTTCTCATCTTTTTTTCATATTCCTGTTAGAGGTTTTATTATTTGCAATAATTCAGACCCAAAATTTGAAGTAATTTTTCTCTCATTTGCTTCCTCCCAGTGAGTAAGCAGACATAAAGCCCAAGGCAAGTTGCCTTTTGCAAAGTTTTCACAATTCATTTCATCCTTCCCATCCTTAATGCCCTGCCTATAGAACTCTGTTCACCTAGAACACTATTGGCAGGCTGTCATGACTGAGCCACCCAAATTTACTGTGGTCCTGGATCTAATCCCTGCCTGTACCACGGAAACTGGATTGGGGGAGAATGCAGAGAAGGGGCCATAGATCGTTGTTAGGTCCACTATAGTTAAGAGAAGGGAATGGTTTAAGATGTGATAGAAGAGGGAAGGAGAGACGACTTAATGGGGATGGAAAAAGAGAAATAATCAAAGCTAGGGTATGAAAAATGCGGTTTTCTGGAAGCGAAATCCCTGTTATGGTTATATTCTAGCTGGAAGGGTTTCCTGCCGACCAGAAAGCCTTCTAGTTTTTTTTGGCTGAAGCATCAGGGCCTCAGGTTTTACTATCAAAGACAGGATTATGATATAAAAATTCTCATGGATTAAAATTTGAAAACATCCCCCGACGTCTCTCCTTCTCCATAGTTTTGTGATATAATTTCAGCTGTTTTGACTCCAAGTAAAAAGAGAAGGCGATCCACAAAATGCCCTTTTACACGTGAACAGCCACATTTAGTGAAGCCGTTGCGGTATTGCTCATGCAAGTCCACAGGAGTGAAAACAATCCTTTTCTCCTATTTTAGGAATAAAGTCACAATGTGTTTTGTAAGTAATGCCTTTAGTTAATAGATACTTATAGACGAGGATATGTTTTATAAAAATAAATTCCACTAAAAAATCTTCGTGACATCACAAGAACCATTTCTATATCTGACACTGGATTTAATTATAAATAGCTTCTGTCTGTATGTTCAGTCATTTCGTACACAATGCAATGTGAGACTATTAACTTCTATTTACTTGGCTAACAGCCTAGTCATAAATATGAAATAAATCACTCAGAAGAAATAAGGTATGGAACATATTAAAATGAAAATGTACTTAAACAAATGCATGTTAGTGGTTGTTTGTAACTTGCCTTTCTTGTAAACATAAGTTACTGAAATGCATTCTTAAACTCATGGTGAATGTGATTTTTATTTTAACTGTTTATGGGTTGTTAAAAATAACTTAAACTTTGGTGCAAATTAACTGACCAACACAAGGATGGTAAAGAGGTAATTTGGCATATTTATATTTCTAGTTTTTAAAGCAAAACATAAATACAATAGAGAAAATGCATTTCATACATGTGAAACATAATCATTCCTGTGGCTGCCACATTTTTGTATTAATAGCAGTTCAGATTTCCTACCTAACCTAGTTCTCTACTTTAACAAATTGTTTAAGTCAGAAAACGGAGGCAAAATCCTGTGCCGGTTCTGGTGTTAACTAAAACCAGTTTACGAGGATCAACGTGCCATCAGAAAGCTCAGCTGGCTTTGTCCTTATCCGGTGATAGTAGCACATGAGATAAGAGAACCTGAAGTTTCTTCCTTTCTGGGTCTGCTCTTTCATTTACAGTAAATTTCTTTTTTGAAGTCTTATGATGCAGAGGCAAGGAGCCAGGACTCTGGAACCCTACTGCCTGAGTCTGAATCCCAGCTCTGCCACTTACTGACTGTGTGACCTATGGCAGGTGCCATGTCTCGTTTTCCTCATGGGCTAATACTAGCAGCACATGTCTCACAGGATTGCCATGAGGACAAAATAATTTTCAGTGCCTAGAACACAGAAAGTACTCTATAAATAGTCATTATTATTACACAAACCTAAGTTTTATCCAATGGTCATGTTATTGAAGTGGAATATATATGCAGAAAGGAACTCATAAGTGCTCAGCTTGCAGAAATTTTATAAGCAGAACAATCTTGTGTAACCAACACATAAATCATGAAACAGAAACTGGTACCTCTTCATGCTCACTTCTAGTCACTACCCCTCTCTAAGGGTAAGTAATATACTGACTTCTGATTAGTTTTGTGAATGGCTATTTGTTAAACCTTGATACTGCAGCAATTGATAAGGGACTTATTGCAGTAACATTTTATTTTTATTTAATATCTAAGATAAACCTATTTGCTGGCTAATCTTTTAATATTTATGATAATAAATAAAATACACATAAATAGAATATGTAAAGTATAATATATAATAATAAAATATAGCATCTTAATGCATTTTGTTTTATAGGTTGAAAAAGCTCCTTGAACAAGAAAAGGCTTACCAAGCCCGCAAAGAAAAAGAAAATGCTAAGAGGCTCAATAAACTAAGGGATGAGCTTGTGAAGCTAAAGTCCTTTGCACTCATGCTGGTGGATGAAAGACAAATGCATATTGAGCAACTTGGCCTGCAAAGTCAGAAAGTGCAGGATCTTACTCAGAAGCTGAGGGAAGAAGAAGAAAAGCTCAAAGCCATCACTTCCAAATCCAAAGAAGACAGGCAGAAATTGCTCAAGTTAGAAGTGGATTTTGAAAACAAGGCTTCGAGGTTTTCCCAAGAACATGAAGAGATGAATGCCAAGTTGGCTAATCAAGAATCTCACAACAGGCAACTGAGACTCAAGCTGGTTGGCTTAACTCAAAGAATCGAGGAGCTAGAAGAGACCAACAAAAATCTGCAAAAGGCAGAAGAAGAACTTCAGGAACTAAGAGATAAAATTGCCAAAGGGGAATGTGGCAACTCCAGCCTCATGGCAGAAGTGGAAAATCTCCGGAAGCGTGTGCTTGAAATGGAGGGGAAGGATGAGGAGATCACTAAAACTGAATCCCAGTGCAGGGAATTGAGGAAGAAGTTGCAAGAGGAAGAACATCATAGTAGGGAACTCAAACTTGAAGTGGAGAAGTTACAGAAGAGAATGTCTGAACTGGAGAAATTGGAAGAAGCATTTAGCAAGAGCAAATCTGAATGCACCCAGCTACACCTAAATCTGGAGAAAGAAAAGAACTTAACCAAAGACCTGCTAAATGAACTGGAGGTGGTCAAGCGTCGAGTTAAAGAATTGGAATGTTCTGAAAGTAGATTGGAAAAGGTTGAATTAAGCCTAAAAGATGACCTTACAAAGTTGAAGTCATTTACTGTGATGCTGGTTGATGAAAGGAAAAATATGATGGAAAAAATAAAGCAAGAAGAGAGAAAAGTGGATGGACTCAATAAAAATTTTAAGGTGGAGCAAGGAAAGGTTATGGATGTAACTGAAAAACTAATTGAAGAAAGTAAGAAGCTCTTAAAACTGAAATCTGAAATGGAGGAAAAAGTATACAGTTTAACAAAAGAGAGAGATGAGTTAATAGGCAAACTGAAAAGTGAAGAAGAAAAGTCATCTGAATTAAGCTGTAGTGTTGACTTATTAAAGAAGAGACTTGATGGGATAGAGGAAGTGGAAAGAGAAATAACAAGAGGAAGGTCTCGAAAAGGACCTGAGCTCTCCTGCCCAGAAGATAACAAGATTAAGGAACTAACACTTGAAATTGAGAGACTGAAGAAACGTCTCCAACAACTGGAGGTGGTCGAAGGGGATCTGATGAAGACGGAGGATGAGTATGATCAACTGGAGCAGAAATTTAGAACTGAGCAGGATAAGGCTAATTTCCTCTCTCAGCAACTGGAGGAGATAAAGCACCAAATTGCCAAGAATAAAGCAATAGAGAAAGGTGAGGCTGTGAGCCAGGAAGCTGAGCTGAGACACAGATTTCGGTTGGAAGAGGCTAAAAGTCGAGACTTAAAAGCTGAAGTACAAGCTCTTAAGGAGAAGATTCATGAATTAATGAACAAGGAAGATCAGCTTTCTCAGCTCCAAGTGGATTATTCTGTCCTCCAACAAAGATTTATGGAAGAAGAAAATAAGAACAAAAACATGGGACAGGAGGTCCTCAATCTGACCAAAGAGTTGGAGCTTTCTAAGCGTTACAGCCGAGCTCTGAGACCCAGTATGAATGGAAGAAGGATGGTAGATATTCCTGTGACCTCGACCGGAGTCCAGACTGATGCTGTCAGCAGTGATGCAACAGAGGAGGAAACACCCGCTGTGTTTATACGGAAATCCTTCCAAGAAGAAAATCATATCATGAGTAATCTTCGGCAGGTGGGGTTGAAAAAACCTATGGAACGGTCCTCTGTCCTAGACAGGTATCCTCCAGCAGCCAATGAGCTCAGTATGAGAAAATCTTGGATTCCGTGGATGAGAAAAAGGGAAAATGGTCCCTCAATCATTCAGGAGAAAGGGCCACGAACAAGTTCCAGCCCCGGGCACCCAGGAGAGCTGGTTCTTTCACCAAAGCAGGGCCAGCCCCTGCATATTCGAGTGACACCAGACCATGAGAACAGCACTGCGACTTTGGAGATAACAAGCCCGACATCTGAAGAATTTTTCTCTAGTACCACTGTCATTCCTACACTAGGGAATCAGAAGCCAAGGATAACCATTATCCCATCACCAAATGTGATGTCTCAAAAACCAAAAAGTGGAGATAGTACTCTCGGTACAGAACGAGCCATGTCCCCAGTCACAATTACCACATATTCCAGAGAGAAAACCCCAGACAGCGGAAGAGGTGCATTTGCGGACCGGCCCACGTCCCCCATTCAGATAATGACAGTGTCGACATCAGCTGCCCCAGCTGAGATTGCCGTCTCTCCTGACTCCCAGGACATGTCCATGGGAAGGACTGTCCTCAAAGTTACCCCAGAAAAACAGACTGTTCCCACTCCTGTACGGAAATACAACTCCAATGCCAACATCATAACCACAGAAGACAATAAAATTCACATTCATTTAGGTTCTCAGTTTAAACGATCCCCTGGGACTTCAGCAGAAGGAGCAAGTCCGGTTATTACTGTCCGACCTGTCAGCGTGACAGCTGAAAAGGAGGTTTCCACTGGCACTGTCCTTCGCTCTCCCAGGAACCATCTCTCCTCACAACCTGGTGCAAACAAAGTGACAAGCACTATCACCATAACGCCAGTCACAACCTCGTCTACTCGAGGAACCCAGTCAGTGGTGAGTAGGAGAGGTTCAAAGTGCAGGTGGAGAGAAGGAGGGAGGGAGGGAGGGAGGGAGGGAGCAGTGGGGCAGAAGTGAAGAATGAGAATAACCTGACACCCAAAATAAAACAATAGCAATTGCCTCTTGCTCCACCTGAACCCACTAGCAGATGTTTTCTAAGAACTCTATCTACACCAAGAAACAAAAATAAAAAGTGGCTTAATTTTTTAATAAATTGAGCTAATTTGGACAGAAACATTTTTTTCACATAAAGTATGGAGACCCCCCCAATACTTGCAAAGATGGTCTCTTTGTAATGTTAGCATAGCATGATAATGTTTAAAATTTGATTTTTATGTTTGTAATACCTTTTAAAATGGAGACTGAGGGGAAATAGTTAAAATGCAGGAAAAATTAAAACTGTTCCTGGGTTATATTTCTATAACCTAAAATATTCAATATGTGATTATGTATGACCGTAGTCATACTTTATTCCAAAAAATGAGATTAAAAGATTTTAATATTAAAATATTAAAACTTTTTTAAAAAGTAAAAAAGAAGTGAGTTTCTATATCTAAATACTATATTTTATTAATAGGATCTTGCAGAGGGCAAGTGCTTGATATATATTATTTAATAACCAGCTGGGAGGTTAAATAAATGATAATAAAAAAGCGTGTCCAAAATATGAAAGCCAGAACTTAAAAATAAATCCTATTGGTCAAACTGCTTCCAGAGATTGCCTTCATTTTTGGGGGGGCAAATTAGTAAATGAAATTATAGATGGTCATATGCTATTTAGATATTCATTTAAATAAACAGACTAGAAATTATGATTCCTAGACTCTGAACAAATTCTGCAGCACATATTGGAAACTCTTAAGAAAGCTTATTTATTTCAATATAGAAACTGTCGCTTATTTTCCCCTATCTCCAATATAATTTACTTTTAATTCTTTATGTACAAATGTAGACTGAAGACAGCCTTCAAAATGTGAATTACTAATTGCTTTGCCAGTGAAGCTTTTCATTATTGGCTCTGTAGGAGCCAAATAGCATTCAGAATCGCTCACCCTTCTCAAATGGTTAAATATTGCTTTTTAGGCAACACAGAGCATAGCTTGGACTTTTATAAAAAGACAGTGGAGATGTCACTTGTTGTAACTGAGAGCAGGTCTCTCTGCTGGAACATCTTATCCCCATTTTAAGGGTCAGATCAAGATAGCCTTACCTTCTGTAGCAACCTTTATGACTACGGATTCAACCCCACACACAAATAGGATTTCAGAACAGCTAAGATTTCTAAGGCCTGAGTAATGGCTCTCCTATTTCAAGTATAACCGATCCCAGGAAATTAAGGGCAACATAAAGTTTGGGATACCCTTCTTAGAAATCGAATAACGAGGCTAGTTTATGTGTGCATTTATTCATTAAAGTATTGAATTTATTGAGTATTAGCTACACTTTAGCCACTGGGTTAGGTGCTGACTACAAAAGGGTCCTTTAGAAGTTCTCAGCTTAGTGGGACAGTCCCGAATGAAACCTGCCTAGTGGTTTTATGAGAGTTCGAACAAAGGAACCAGCAGAGAAAGCTTCACGGAGAAGGAGGTTTTCACAGATGAGGGGAGATATTCAAGGAGGAGGAGGAAAGGAGTTTGTAGCGAGAATAGCGTGTGTGAAGGTGCGGCAATGAGGAAGAGCCCGGCACGTCCGGGGAAGGGCCAGCAGTCCTGCTGCGCTGCAGCAGGTGGGCGTGGAGACAAAATGCAGGAGCAGAAAATGGAGAGGCAGCTTGGGGGCGGATGTGAAGAGGGGTGCATACCTTATGAAACTGGCGTTTATTCTCAGTGAGTAGCTAAGGGGACTTGAAAGCGTAAGGATGATTTTTAAAGCATTACATTATTTATGTTCTAGAAAGAGATGTCTCCAAAACAGTTGAAAGGATAAATTGGAGGGGACAGAAGCTGAGTTACCACTGCAGTTCTCTAGGCTAGAGATGGTGCAGGCTTGAAGTATAGTAGAGAAAATGAGATATATTGGAGACAGAACCAAGGAATTCCTGGCAAATTGGGGGTGGCGAGCGGCTCTGAGGTTTTTGGCTTGGATGTATGAGTGGCTAGGACGGGAAGCGTGGGGGGGTACTGTTCCGGGGGAGAAGATAGGTAAGGTTTGGGGCATGTTATATTTGAGATGCCTGGGGAACACTGGCAATGTTCAGCAAGCAGTTGGAAACATGGATGGGTATTTAAGGAGAGCATTGAAGGCTTGAGGCCTGGAACTTGTCAACACATCAGGTGACCATTGAGGTGATTCTCAGCATGAAAGCAAAAAATTAAAGGAGGCCTGGGAATGGAATAGGGTGATGCCCAATGAGCAGGCAGCAAGCTAGAACAAGGAGCCAAGCCAGCCAGAGACTGCAAAGCAGTCACAGAGACAGGATGTGATGGGTGAGACTCAGGTAAGACATCATAGTAAGAGCTTCAGGGGCACCTCAGAAAGGCGGGTGTGGTTGTCTGTGACGATAATACACGAGAAAAGTCTGAGTCCTTAGGAGAGATGCCATCGAAAGAAAGTGGGGGTAATTTGGGGCACAGTGGGAATAAAGTTGCCTGAGTCGATGCCAAGTGGCCTGTATTTTTCCTGTGAAATAGGAGGCAAGGTCATCTTGGGTAAGGGTAGAGGAGTTAGGGAAGGAGCTTGAGAAGAGAAGGAAGTTTGGCATAGATGTTTCAGGAGAGCAGAAAGGGATGCAATCAGAATGGATTAGATAATGACTCCAGCGTGCTAAGGACAATTTTGCCAAGGGAGGGGTCGTCTGTGGCAAGAGTCCTGACCGATGGCATTTCCGGGGGGGAAAACTCACCACCGTTTCCCTCGTGTTTCTGTGTTTCTTCTCTTACAGTTAGGACAAGACGGGTCATCCCAGCGGCCTACACCCACCCGCATTCCTATGTCAAAAGGTATGAAAGCAGGAAAGCCAGTAGTGGCAGCCCCAGGAGCAGGAAATCTGACCAAATTCGAGCCTCGAGCTGAGACTCAGTCTATGAAAATAGAGCTGAAGAAATCTGCAGCCGGCAACGCTACCTCTCTCGGAGGGGGGAAGGGCTGAGGGCAGTGGCTGAGGGGGTATGTTGTGCAGCCGCTCCTGCTGCAGTGAAAACAAGCCTTCGTCTGGTCCGTTCATGCCAACTCTTTACCTGTACTAATTTAAGTTTCAAATATCTTGTTCATAAAATAATCTACTAATAGCCGTGTGTCTTCCCTCTTTTGTGAATTTGTTTTGATGCTGGGGAACAGAACTAACCAGCAAAACTACTGCTTGCCGTGAGTGTGGTCGAGGAGGCTGCACCTGAGACAGGGCCTGACGTCTAGTCCCAGTTTTGCTTCTAGAAAATGGACCCATCGATTGACCCATCTGAACCTCAGTTTCTTGGTCAGCGAGATATGGGAGCTGGACGACACCCTCTCCAAAGCCAGCTCCCATATTTCCTAACTGTAAACCAAGTGTATTAAGCCTTGTTCCACAATAATTGATTTTTCAATAATTCTATTATGGAATAGGAAGTACTTTAACAATTGTCATTTACCTCTATCAGATCCCGAATTTGCTTCATGCGGTGGAAGAAACATCTAGTTATCACAGGGCCTGGATCGCTAAAGTTCTGAACAACAAAACCTCTGAAATGATTTCAGAAAATAATTTGAATGTGAAATAAAATGGAAATGAATTATGGAATCCCAAAGCAGAGTTTTACTTATTTGTGTGTGTCTGTGTGTATTGTAGAGGTTTTGGCCATCTCCAAATCATCCCCAGAATTTCAGACAATAATTTTAGAACCATTAGTGTCAGACTCATGCTCTACTCAAGTGTGCAATTGATTTAGATCATGGAGCAGTTTGAGTAGAGCTGCCAAATGGCCCCGTATAGCTCAGCAGAGGTTGTAATGGGTAGGAAACAGCAGAAAGTAAATTCTGATACATTAATGCCAAGAAAAAAAGTGACATCATGCATAGCTTAATTGAATCGAAATATTTTTCTTAGTTAACCGTGAACTTCACTTCCAAATATAAAACCAGCTCGTGACTGTGTGTGTGTGCTGTAGAGAAGTGTATTGTCATTCCTGTCAGTTTTACTGGTGCTTGTATCATTGTCATTAATTTTGAGCATGTTTTAATCAGCATGAAATAATGTGTGAGTGCAAAATGCCAGGGATGTGGGTTGTTTTTTTTTTTTTTTTGCGAGGAGACTAACCATGTTAAAGTGAACACTGCTTTATAGTCAAATAACCACAAATGAGCTCAAGGCTAACAGCCTGTAGCATAGCGTATGAGGTCTGATGTAGGAGCATCTTTGTCAAGATTTCTGAGTCAATGGGCGAACTTTACAAAAATACAATAACTGCAAAGTTACAGGTTATTTTTCCACTTTTGAACAGTGAGGAATTCAAAATTATCTGGATATTCCCTGCTCTTGTATTTGGGAAAAAGAAAATTAAAAATATATATCTATTTATATTTGTATGTATATGTATATAAATATATGTATATAAATATATATACATACATATAATTAGTTTTTAGCCCTTGATTAATCATGTTTTGTGGTGAATAGACTCTTCTTTAAGTTCTCGCCACACTGGATTTCCTATACCTTGCAGAACTTAGACTTGAATTATACATGATGGTGGTAGATACCTCACAGTATTTACATTCACTTTAATCAGATCTCTGTTGGTTATCATTCTTCAGTTCTCAGCATATGTATTTAAAAATATTGAGCAACTATGATAGACATGTCATAATAATGGGATTTCAAGGTAGGAGAGGCTAAGAATGAAGATTATATAAAATATGAGTGTAAGCAAGTTTAAACAAGAAGTCTTTCCATTTCAAATATTGACTTTTTTAAAGGGAATTCCCCCCCCCCCCTTAGAAAGTGGACACAATCCTTGTTCAAAACAAGGGCATTCTCTGGCATTTAGGGTATTTAGTGTTACTGTACCATAACGTGCTGAACTTAAGCAAACGAAGATGTCAAAAGTATGAAACACTGCATTCCTTTTGACTTTACCTGCCGTTTTTCAGTGACTTTCGTCATAGGCTTATTGTCACTGTTGCTGTTGTTGCTTTCATCCGCTCACACCGAGCTTATGTCATTTCTGCCTGGAGTGCCTACCATCCGCAGGGAGAGCCCTCCGAAAGGCCTAACAGCGCACACACAGTCTGTTTCTACATCTGGACCCTGGAACAGAGCCACCTACAAAGTACAACTACTAAGAAAACTTGGCAGAACAACACATATTCACTTTTCAGAAATGATAAAGAGCAACCGCCATGGCAGCTTTTCTTTGTAATTTTAGAACCAACTGTACATTTATTGGAGAGCTTTGTTCAAAACCACATATTAGAAATGAAATCCACTGGGGATAGGAGGTGGAGGACTAAATGCACTCCAACTCCAGCTTCCATCTGTGAGTATAATGTTTTTAAGATGCAGTGTAATGTGCTTTTATAAGAGTGAATGGGATTAAAAGGTTAGAGTCTTTTCCCTGTCCTGAAACTTAGCATTGTGTAGTCAAATAAAGAGGGTATCACCAGGGCTGCTGCGGATAGCTGCTGCTCAGGTCCCACCCAGATGGGACACGGGATGGGGGTGCCATTTCCACAGATTTCAATGTGATGGCTCCCCCTTGTGCCCACCAGAGGACGTGCAGGGCACCACCTGCACAGCTACCCAGGAGGCCCTGGTCTCCCCCTCCTGAAAATAATCTTCATGTGCTGACCATTTTAGCACACTCTGATGGTGGCCATTTAGCATGCAGGATACCAGAAATGTTTCTGTATGGAACGTGGCCCTCAGGGTATTTGTGATTTCTTGAAAATGACCTTTCTGACTAAGTCACCTGCTTAAAAAGGGTCATTCAGTTGTTACCGGCATTTTTATCAGATTTTTAGTGAGAACAAGTTAATGGGTGACAACTGGACTCTCTAGAGATTTTTATCATCTTCAATAAGAGTATGGTGTTACCAGATCTCTTACCTGAGTATTTTCAAGAAGAGAGTGAAGACATAGCTTTGAAGTGTTGTGTGGGAAGAGCATAATTTCAGGGAAACGAGACCATCTCCAAGAATGCAAAGCGTACAGAGATTTAAATTTCTCATTCCCTCATAGCTTCAGAATACCGGGGAAAGAGTGAGGCTTTCCTGATTGGAACGTCCCAGGGATGTTAGATAGGAAGAGCACATTTATGCCGGAGGCCAGCGGGCAGAGAGAGAAAGGAAGCGGTAGCAAGGGCACTGAGAGGGTTGCCCCAGTAAACATGAACGTAAGATTCCAAAGCTTCCCTGACCCTGATGAAGGTTAGTGTTTACCTCTTACCTCCTCCTCCAGGCTCTCCTCATTGGTCCTCTCCTCGGTCTCTGCTCTTTCACCTTCTCCTTTGCACTTGTTACTTGCACATGGGATATAAATACGCTCCGGCCTGTTCCGTTTTAGAGCAATTCTTGCCTCAGCTGTGCAGTCCTCTCTAGCTACCGCCTTGTCTCCCCGCTGCCAAGTTAAGCTATGGACGGAACACTCAAGCTTTTATGCCTCCACTTCTATACTTTCCATTTACTCTTTAATTACTTTTTTATTCTTGTTAAAGTAATTTGTCCGCATAGTTCAAATATCAGCCAGTGCTAAAAGACAGCAAAAACAGCTGTTCCTTTTCCCTCAGTTTTGCTCCCTGGAGAAAATAATTTCTAACTCTGAGCTGTTTCTTCTGGTATTTATCTCCATATTTCTAAATAATATACTTGTACTCTGACTTTTTATTCATCAAGTTTAGATATTTTTGTCTTATGATTATTATCTTGATGGCTGAGGATTTAGTCCTCTCACATGTCCCATCTCTCCTCTTTTCCCATCCTCCCAATATGATTATATCACACTTTTTAAAATAATTCAGCAGTCAGCATTTGTATGTTTATCTATTAATGTTTACAGTGTAAATTTAAGTATTGTTTCCTGCTGAGTTAAGTATTATACTATGATTGTTTCCTTTATATCACTTTTCCACTTCAAATGAATAACTGCTTTAATTTTTCATCAGCTTGGCTTTCTTTTTTAAATTTAATTTAATTAATTTTAATTTTATTTATTTTTTAGATAGTGAAAGGGAGAAAGAGAGGGTGAAAAACATCAATGTGTGGTTGCCTCTCATGCGCCCCCTACTGGGGACTTGGCCTGCAACCAAGGCATGTGCCCGGACTGGGAATCTTAACTGGAGACCCTTTGGTTTGCAGGCTGGTGCTCAATCCACTGAGCCACACCAGCCAGGGCTCATCTGCTTGGTTTTCTAGGTATTTACTCTTATTTTTTTTCCAAATGCTCCAAATAGGCCTGCCAAACACCTACCAAACCCTGAAACACATCAGTTTCATAATTTTCCCTGGAGGCCTTCCTAGTTCCACCCTCTGCTTTCCTTCTTAGTCTGGGCCACTTGTCCTCTTGGCCTGCTGCTCTGTCTGTCCTTTTGCTTCTTGTAAAAGCTGTTTCCTGGATTTCTAATCTTCTACCTCTTTTACTTAACTCTATTTATCTATATATCGACCTATCTATCACCATCATCTGTCTGCCTGTTTGTCTGACTACCTATTTTTTGAAGTTTATCTCCCAGTAGTTTCTATAGAGAAAAATCCCTCAGTAACCTTCCTGGGCAGGCTACCTGCATTCTGGGAATAGATCAGGGGACGTAAGATGGAGCATCTCAGAGTTCAGAGCATCAACTTTTTCACTCCCCTGTATTCAGTCTGTGCTGCCTATTCTTTTTTTTTTTTTTTAACATTTTATTTATTTATCTTCAGAGGGGAAGGGAAGGAGACAGGGAGAGAGGGAGAGAAATATCAATGTGTGGTTGTCTCTCATGTGTCCCTTGCCGGGAACTGGCCTGCAACCCAGGCATATGCCCTGACTGGGAATCGAACCGCGATCCTTTTGTTCACAGGCCCACGCTCAATCCACTGAGCTACACCAGCCAGGAGTGCTGCCTATTCTTTACCTAGGCCAAGAACTTCTTAGGTTGTTTTTTGTTTAGTCTGTGGTAAGGGCGAGAACAGAATGAGGTCGTGCTCTTCTCCCTCTGTGACCAAGAAGACATGCAATCATCTTTGGTTCTCCTTCGACCTCTCTGACTGCTCTGCGTCAGTCTCCATGGATGGCTCCTCATTTTATACGTGCAATTTAAGAATTGTTATTCCCCTCGTCTCTATCAAAAACCATTTTCTTACACTACATGCTGGTTCTTGGTATTCTGTAAGTGATAAGCACTCCAATGGCTTCACTTATCACCTACATGCTGATAACTACCTAACTGCTATCTCCAACTCACCTTGTCTCAAGGCATTCTCCATATCTCCTCCACCCCTCTTCCAAGTCTTCTCCTCCTACTATTCTCCACCTCAGCAGGGGCGTCCTGATTCACCCGAGCACCCAAGCTAGCAACCTGGTAGCCATTGTAGGCTCACCCTTCTCCCTCACCCGTACAGTGGACTCATTCAGCAAGTGTCTCATAGTCAAACCCCCTAACCCCTCCAGCAGCTGAACCCACTTCTCCATTTCTCCCACCACTGCCTGAGTTGCAGTTTTAATTACTTCTCATCTGGCTTACTCTGATCCTCTCCTCACTGGTTTCATAATCTCCAGCCTGAAAACTCTCTGATTCATTTTCCATTTTGTTTTCCAAAGTGCAAGCTGATCATATCACTCCTCTGTTTGAAAACCCTCCAAATATTCATCATCACCTAGAGAAGACAATGCCAACTCTTTGGTAAGGCACTCGAGGCTCTCTGTGATCTTGGCTCTCTGCTTCCCCAGCCTCTGAGCATCCCTCCCTTTCCCTCCTCTGGACTCCTGCCACCCAGGCCCACAGATCGCTTGCAGAGCAGGCCAGGCACCTTTCCTTGATTTGATCGACTTGTTCCTTCTCTCTGGATTGCCTTTCTCTTACCTTTCCTTCTGGCGGTTGTGTCCTTCCATATGTAAAATCTCTTTAGAAAAACAATGCCTCTGTTAAGAAGACAAACCATACTTTCAGAATCTATCCTGGGGTTTAAAGTCTGTCCATTGCTGTAAAAACTTGGCACTTATTGTAGAGAAAGAAAACCTGCAGTTGAAGGATGGCTGAAAGTTGGGGGTGGGGGGGAGAGGTGTTCTCACTTCTTCCCTTTGCCTGCAATGCACACCCGTGAGAATGGCATGGAGGGTGCTGACAAAGCCTGCGTGAGAACGTGGAGGGGAAAGAGTGAGTGGCATTGGAGGGGACCCAGGCCCTGCCATTCTGGACAGTGTAAGTTACTTCTCTTTCCCCCCAGAGGCACCACAGCAAGGAATGGATGCAACACTGCCAGGGGTCTGGGACTGGGGAGTTTTTGCCTCTGAAGCCATCGCCTGTGTGGAGAACCGAGGGGGGCCTGAGAGCTTACTGTGAAGTATAAACATACTTGAATGAGAAGTGTGAAAAGCACTTCAGGAAAGAGGAAGTTTTGGGTGATTTGTCATGCTCTTCAGATTCATGAAGAACCCTCTAAAATGGGTCAGAGAGGCTCTCATTTTAGAGAACCAAGCACCACCACCAATAAGCAGGATGTAGATTTAGAATAGGTATCAAGATGAACATCCAGAAAAAGTGGATTGCTGACCAATGGACCGGACACCTGAGATAGGACTGAAAACCAGGAGACCAGAGAAAGGCTGTCTCACCTTTGGCAAACGGCTTTACTGTGGTTCGGTTTAGCATTTAGCTACGGTCTTTTGTGATTGTGGCATTCTTCCTTATAGTCATAATATGATAGGCTTCATTATTGTTTAATAAGCAACTTCAAGGATTCCGCCACAATGCTTTTCCCAAGAACTAATGGTTAACTGCTTATCTGAGAAAGTAGTTTTTGGCCTCTCTACTTGTGCTAATATGTGGTGGACGGAATTCCAAAGTCAAGGGCTGATTAGAGCTGAAACAAACTTTGGAGGTCAAGAAGATAATTATTTCTATTACTAAAGATGAAAACAAAAACAAAAGAAGAAAAATCCCAAGGCTTAAAGATGTCTAAGCATCTTATTAATGATGAAGCCAGGTCTTTGGTTTCTCCTAGTTCATTATTCATTATTTCATGTGAAACTACTTCAATTGAGTAAAGTATATAATCATACATAGACTAAAACACCCACACTCATTGGGTCAAAATAATATTGTCAAAGGATTTTGAGACATTGAGATATCTGCATAGAACTATGTGTCAAAGTTCTCATAACAGTACTTACTTTGATGAATATTTTTGTCCTTATCTAAAAAGCACAACGTCCTTTTCAATGTTGACACACAATGTTATTGTCCGCGCCATTCTGTGACCAGCCAGAGGCTTAGATCTGCAAAAAGTTAGCATCTGCAAAAAGTTAGAACCTGAACGTGCTTGGCTCAAATATTTACCTATTTTTCCACCATTTAGTTTAGGTTTTTTATAATTAATGTTATATGTGGGAAAACTAGTTCCAATTTGCTTGTATCTGGGAAACAGTAATTATTTGAGAGATAAGGATTAGCTTGCCTGAAAAAGAAGTTACCAGTCCTAACTATGATATTGGTAACTTGTGTGACCCGGGGAGGTAAGGGGATGACTTGGGCTGATGATGGAGTGGGGAATGTTTTGGAAAGAAGCAAATAAACTCTTAGGTGGTTGAGAAACCCCAAGAGAATTTGTATCATCTGGTTGAAAAATTTCCTGAAGAAAACGATAGAACTGATTAACAGAAGTATTTTTAATTAGCTGAGCTGAATCCAAAAGAAGGAATGCAAGTCCAAATCAGCAGAGGAAGTTTACTGGACTTCCTATTTAAAACAGATGTTTTTATCAAAACTCTGATAAATTTCTGAATGTGATAATAACAGGACTGAATGCTGAAGCAGTGTACTAAAGTGTGAGTCTTAAAAGTAAACAATATCTAGACACTCCTACTTCTACAGGGTACAGAATGTAGGACATTTTTACAGGTGGATAAATTACCCTGCAGACACCAAGTTCAAAGCTGGGGTTTGGCAGCTGGTAGACAGGAAGAGCAGCAGAGCTCTAAGCCGGTGCCTTGCTGTCCCTGCAGAGCCCCTGGGGAGGAGCGAGGTATGGGACATGGAACGCAGGCCATAAACCAGACAAATTGACGTGAAGTTCAAGAGAAAATGTTTTCTATACTTGGCATGCAGTTTCTTTAGTTTGTTTTTTTAATTAAATCATTTTTTATTGTTATTCTATTACAGTTGTCCCAATTTCCCCCCCTTCGCCCTCTTCTGTGCCTCCCACCCCCCACGGTATGCCACTTCTTGTGGAGAAAGCAGTCCTCATTTGCTGGTACAAAGTCCTGCAGTAAACTGAATTTCTGCTATGTTTTGTCTTTGGTGTGTGAACTTAGAGGCTATCTATTAAAGTGATCTGGTCTCATTTACTAGAGTAGATTTTTAAAACTCAGAGCTGAGCATGTGTTCCCTCGCAGAGAGTTTGGCAGAGCGTAAACATATGCATTGCTTGGGAGGAAGGCAGACTTTCCAATGAGCACATCTTTCCTACCCCACGGCCAAGGAGCTCTCCGGGGAGGAATCAGAATTCTTAGTTGTTGCCAGGTCGCCCTACTGTAACACTCAAGAGACAGTCTCCCCCAAATTGCTCCCCAGATCCCATCTTGGATTTCGTCATCTGGCTGGTCAGTAGTTTTGGTGTACCACCCAAGGAGGATGAATAGTTAGTGAGTTCAGAATTAGGCTTTGATAATATGTTAAACTTCCTTTCCACTGAAGTTATCTTCACTAGCATAATAAAAGAATGAAATCATATACTACACCATTTCACAGTATATCGTAACAAATAATGTATTTAACATGTTACTTGAAGTTCCTTAAGGAAAAAGACATCAAGGTAACACTTGGGAGAAACAAAAGAAAATGTTATCAAGTGCTTTTAGTAAACTGTTTAATGTCAAAAATACATAAAAATCCAACGTCTCCATGTGTATATGATAAGTAAGGTTTAGAGTTATTTTTCCTCTTTCAATTAGAAAAAAGGAAATTATGTTATTAAATGTCTATATTGGAAGGCTCCAAATTAAAGTGCCATGTTGAGTTAGCTGGTAGAGGTGGTAATTAACTATGGCCTTTGGTCCCAATCTGCCCCTACAAATTATGAATGTCAGAAAAAAGTGGTACCTGTAAAAAAATTATTACAGAACTATACTTATTACTTAGGTCAGTGTAGAGGACCCAAGTGACTTATAATTGGGTCCTAGTCTGAGATTAATAGAGACAGTAGAAGATGAAATAAGATTTGCTCATTGACTTTGAAACATCAATAAAATATATGACTATTTTATTGTACTAAGTCACAAAAAAGAAGAGACTTGGGAATTCTTTTTTTAACACAAATAATGACATTAATCCCTAAAGCTTTTTGTTTCACTTTCTCTCTCTCTCTCTCTCTCTTTTTTTTTTTTTTTGCTGGCCACCATGGATTCTACATACATTATAAAATTTTGCTGTGTATTGAGTAACCTCTAAATTTAATGGCATGAAACAACATTTTTTATTTCTCACAATTTTGTGTAGTGGCTGGGCAATTCTTAGTTTATAGATCTGAGGAAAACATAGATGATAAGTAAACATAGATTTAATAAATATGTTTAATAATGAGTTAATAGAGCTGCTGTCATCTAGATATTGTTTCATTATCCCTAAAAACAAGATGAAATATATCTCCATGCATAAAAACCAAAATAACTTGAGCTTAATTGTATTCCTTTAAATAAAGTTTATAAACATAAATGTCATCTTTTATTATTAAAATAGAGTTAAATAAACTCTCTCTGCCATTGGCAAATTATTCTGAGACAGTCTTTTTAATACCATAATCTGAGTAGTGGCATTAGTAGATATGGCACGCATAGATGACCAGTTTGCCAATTTAAACACCGTAATATAATCTGACAGTCCAACCAAGACCTTTTTCTATGTATGGATCCCTCTGTCACATGTATTCTTACCAAGTGCTGATTCTGAAAAGCTATTATTATTATAGAGATTACAAAGTCCTAGGACTAAGAGAAAGCAACTGTGGGAATTTAGACGTTTGCACACTCAGGGTGAGAGAGGATGGTGTTAGAGCAACACAAACTATTGGTCTCGCGAGACTTTAGAGATGATCTCCAATACTCTCATTTCGTAGTGAGGAAACTAAGGCACAAGCATCCTGAATTACACCTACAGTAAACAATTCTGGATTTCACTCTTTTAAATTTATGTTTTTTTATGCTTTTCTAAAAGAGGAAAATGGAGATGATTCTTTAATTCTATTAGGGAAATTTGAGAACTATGTATTTTCACTCTTTGAAAACTGCTACAGAAATTTTTAAAAAGAAAAAATGTTGAGTGGGAAATGGCATTTTAATGTTAGGTTGTGATTTTTAACTCTATAATACTTTAATTAGAAGTTTTACTTTTTGCCTGAAGATTCTGATATATTTTAGGCATTTAAAAATTATAAAGCGAGAACAATTTTTCAATGAAGAAAAATGAGATGATTTTTAAAGGTTTCTGGCATAGTGAAAAAAATCATATATACATCTTAAAAGCTTTACAAAACTTCATATTTAAACATTATTAAATATATCAAACATTTATATATTTTATTTTATTTTGCTTTTTTTACCTGTTTTATTGTAAATTCAATTTGAAAGGTTGAGGAGAAATGGAAATATCTCCCCCTAGTGGTCAGTTAATAAAAGCAAATTAAGAAATTTTTTACAGAGAATTACTCACTGAACATAATTAGCACGAACCTGTAAATCTATGATATAATGTGCTTTTCTTTTTTTAAAAAATTTATTTACTTATTTTTAGAGAGAGAGGGGAAGGGAGGATAAAAGAGAGGGAGAGAAACACTGATGTGTGAGAAACATCGATCTGTTGCCTCTCACACGCCCCCAACCAGGGGAACTGTCCCACAACACAGGCAGGTGCCCTGACTGGGAATGCAACAAGCAACCTTCCACTGAGCCACTGAGCCGGTCAGGGTGACATAATGTGCTTTAATTAATGTTTACTTAGATATTAGTTACCTAAGTAAAAATAAAATGTAAATAGTATTTGAAATTCAAGTGAAAATAATAGGTGGAAATTTCCTGACACCACTGATAAACCCTGACGATGTTTCCTACACTTACAACATTGCCATAAATGACAGAGAGGTAAGAGAGGTAAGACATTTTTGGGGCAGAGAAATCATTGAGTCTTAGTTATTTCTTTCCTCTCATCTTTATAAACTCAGCAATGACAAGACTGTCTCATTTTGCTCAGCAATGTAGTTCCTTGCCTGTCACAGTGATGGGCACAGAGTTGGGCCTCAATAAACAGCCCTTGAATGGCAGAATTTAAACAAGATTAAGATAAAAGTGAAATCAATCAAATATATTTATTTATATTTATATAAAGATCCATAATGTGGCTGGTATGTTCTAATTGCTATTTCAATGTATTTTTATTTACTTTTATAAGAATAAATTTAGATTTAAAAGCACATATGGAATTATGCAAAAAAGTAGTCAAGAGATGAAAATGAGTCATCTGTATTTATTGACTTAAGAATAGATAATCAATATTATTAAAACTCAAATTCACACACATTAAAAAAATTAAAAGCATATGAATGTGTTCAGAACAGGGAGTACAGCTGGAAGAGTTACTTCTAGGAAATAGTGTGGTTCTCCACCATGGGGCTTATATTGCCTTTGTGTTTAGTTCTTTGCTTGAGTATAAACTCGTTCTAGTGTTGTCGTAGTCTAATTGTTCTAGACTATTAGACATGATTTCTAGAAAGCCTTAAGAATTTTGGAGGTAAAGCTCCTCTACCAATACAAAGAAGTTACCCAAGAGCGGTAAAGAACTGCAGGAGAAGCTATTGGGCTCATGTACCTGTTTTTGTTTGTTTTGTTGTTTAATACCAGTGGTCTTTTAATGAAATGATGTGGTATTGATCCTCACATAGACTACTGATTTGCATTTCAGTTTAATTGAAAATGCCGTATCTTTCTTCTCTTTATAGAAAGCATCATCATTCACCAGTTGCGTATGAACTCCAGATGAAATGGTAAACCAAGCACATATTGGTTGTGTGTACTTCCTCTGAATCCCTGTTGAATGGATAGTATTTCTACAGCTCTCCATCATCACTAAGGTCTTCCGTGCTACTGATCACTACTGAAAATAATTCTCTACTTCCAGTGAATTTTTTGAGTCTATAATGTAAAAGCTGAAAACAGCATAGCTGATAACACAAAAATAGGTTGCAAGGGTGACTCAATCTTTGTGTCAAAAGAAATTTCCTTTTGAAAAGCTTTCAGGTCCATGGGCACATGTTATGTAATTTATTTTTATAATACACTTTGTAATGTGATTTTTTCCTGAAGTGTTTCCTTTTTGATAGTCTATGGCACATATATCTGTAGAATATACTGTCAGTTCTACAAAGCATGGGCATTGGTGCATTAATAACAGTAACCTACAATTTTTTTTTAATCAATTTGTTATTTCTGAAGAAAAGAAAGTACAGCACTCTATATATTTCCTGGGTAAATCCAAGAGTTAAAACAGAAGCAGGAGCTTCTGGCAGAGTTTTTATTATTGCTTGTACAATGCTGTGGTTCTGATCCTGGTTCAAGGCTAACAAATGATGCTGTGGTTTAAAGTTTAACTGTAAATACTTAAAGCCAGTTTTTAAAGTTGCTCTTTCTAGTGTTCTGTGCCAAAACCCTTGAATGAGTTGATTTTAACATGGAATACATTAGTAAAAGGAGATGTATGAGTTTGACATCTGAGGATTATAGGAACACCTTCAACTGACAGTTCGATTACATTTGTTTGCATTATTTACTTGTATGTGTAGGACTCACAGTAAGGATATCAAGATATTTCTCACAATCTACCTAAGTGAAAGCCTGAAAATAAAAAAAGACCAAGACAGTATCACCATTTTTTAGAAAAATGGTAACAGAAATCTGAAGATAGATAACTTTTTATCTTGTAGATTGGATTTGGTCAGATTTTCAGGATCACATACAGGTTGGAGAATATATTCTTTAAAGATTAAAAGCACATGAATTATTCAAATTTCAATGTCAGAGCTGCTGTTGATTTTAGATTTATGTAAAAATGTGCACCTAAAATCTATTTGAAACCCTTAATATGGGTTTAAAAAAAAAAAAAGACTTTGTTAATGTGGACTTTGTTAATATGGTTTCAATAAGGTCTTTAAAAGATAACTTTAAAGATAAAGATTTGGTACATCGGTTTCTGAATGCAGAAATTGTCTATTATGTAACTTTACTGAGATTAAGGAAACTATGCCTCTGGGTGTCACAAGGGTAACTATTGTAAAAACCATACATATAGTCCTGGCTGGTGTGGCTCAGTGTATTCAGAGTCGGCCTGCAAACCAAAGGGTCGCTGGCTCGATTCCCAGTCAGGGCACATGCCTGGAATGTGGGCCAGGTCCCCAGTTGGGAGTATGCAAGAGGCAACCACACATTGATGTTTCTCTCCCTCTCTTTCTTCCTCCCTTCCCCTCTGTCTAAAAATAAATAAATAAAATCTTAAACAAAACAAAAACACACAAGTAACAGTGGCCCAGTTCTCTATTCCACAGGTTTGTACCCAGGTTTGTATGCCCATAGATGGTAATCCACATTGAGTCTCTGGAATAGAACAATTAATATTGGATTTCCTTCCCTATGTGACTTTGTAAGGTTTGAAGGTATACCTTGAATTAGCAAGTCATATTTAGTGGGTATTTTAAATTAAATCTATTTTTATGTAAAATTAGTTTTGATTTTTATAAGTAAAAGAAATGCTACAGTAGGCTTGTCCTAGCTTGAATGATTGTGTATGCATCACATAAACTTCAGGGCTTTTGATTACTGATTAAGAAAACTAGAGTGTGTTTGTGTGAAGATTTAAAAAATTGTTTTGGATTTTGTTTTCTGCAAATGTTTCTAAACTATAATGACATCTTCAATTAAGAAGGGGTTTTATTTAGTAATGGTAAATTCTTTCCACTCACAATTAAGTTCCCTTTTGCCAATGTTTATACTTGGGATGGCAAAAATATTCTGATACATCACAGATCAGCATGTGAAGCAAACAACTTTTTCTCAACTTGTGGAAATTTTATTACACTAATTGTGAAAATGCTAGAAAATAAGATATACCTCCTGACTTTAAAATGTTACAAGCGATTTATGTATATTTGGGTCTGCAGTTTTGTTTCTCTTGGGCTTATAATGAAATCTGTCACCTGCAGTGCGGAGTGAGGATGACAGTACAGCCAGAGCCGCCGAGGCGGACGCTGCTGAGCTTTTTCCTGCTCATGTTCTGCATAAGTGTCCTGTTCAAACCCAAATGGAATCAGAGTGGCAGGTGGCTAAAATTAATTCAAAAACTGAAAAATTTGTTTTGAGAGAAAACGGAATATTAAAAATTAACAACATATCTAATGAGCAAATAAGCAAGTTCATAAATAGTCATATCCTAATATCCACATCCAATTGAAAGAAACTGCCCCCACATGCAAGCCTGGTGCCATCCTAGGCTCATATAATTTCTACACCTTTTATTGTAACTAAATCTCCAATCATCAATATGAATGATAATCAGTTTTGAATGGAATAATTATGTTTTGTGAAGCATAATCATAATTAGTGTTTTCAGTTTAAGGCACAATAAATGAATCCATTATTTACCCTTTTCTTTCTGATAAGTTTGTTTTTTGAGGTATCTTCCACAAAGATTTTTTCAAGTATTTAATAAAATATTAGGATGTAATAAAAATAGTGGATAGAATAAATATTCCAGATGTTGGGTGCCTGGAATGTTCACAAAATGTGAAGAATTAATTGCGTCTTAGTACAATCATAAAAGAATTTCATGGTGTGGAATATCTAGCTTAAGCATTGACAGAGACAGCAACTATGTTGAGATAATTCACAACCCCTAAAAATCAGTGGCAGAGCAAGGGTAAATGGTGTGTCAGACAATGTAGTATGTTGTGTCTTTTTTCTTCCTGCCATGGTTAAAATTTCCTGGAAATAAATAAAAAAATAGAGCAAAGGTCGGGTGCGTTCATGAATTTGGTGAGCACCAATTCTAAAAATAACAAAAATGCAGAATGAAAGTTTAAAAAAACAACAGCCGTTGCCTGAGGCACACCTCCTCGTCTGGACCTCCAGTGCTAAGCCTCTGCGCGAATACTAGTTGGAGGGCAAAGAGGAAAAACAAGGAAAGTTGTGATGAATTCATAAAAATTGGGAAAGTTTCATGGAACTAACGTTGCTAATGACTAACGTTGCTTAATTTTATCTTCTTAAACCTTCAGCATTTCCTCCATAACTATCCAATGACAACCATGTTTGTGGCATAGGGAAAATGCTGTAGATTCATACATTTGAACAAAAATGTGTCTAGATGTCATGACATGATACATTTACTTTTCAGTGTTTTTTTTTTGTTTGTTTGTTTATGTTATTCGGTTAGCTTTACCTTACCATTCACAGATTTTGTTCACAATACAGACATGCATTTATTTAATCTAGATTTTTGTTTTAAAAATATCAGATGTCAGCTTCTCCAGAAAAGAGGATTATAATGTGATCGGATATTCTTGAAGTCTTGCAGGTTTAATGGATTTTTGGAAGCAAATCAGTACACTGAAAAGTTTTGGAGTTACATTCTACTTTCACAGCATTCTCAATTTTCTCTACTTTAAGTTTTATTAAGTACATGAGAAGTTTATTTTTCACTATGGCCAAGTGAATTTATGAATATGTACTTGTCTTTTATATGAATGTGATATCCTGCTTTCAGTTCATCACAGGTTATTGAAATTATTTAACCAATTAAGACATTCTCTATGTTATTTCCAAAGTCAACTTTGTATATCAAAATCTCACCAGAGTGAGAAAAATAACAATTGTGATATAAAAGCACTGTGCAATATTCTTCTTTTGAGTTAGAACATAATATGCATAAAATTAAATTCTTTTAAAGTGAATATTCCACCTTATTTTAAGTTGTTTGCTTTAAAATAGTTTTCACTTCTGCATTTCCTGTTTTGTTAAAAATATGGTGTTTTCACTGGGAATAAGCAGAAGCGGTACAATAAGCGGTACATCTGCCAAATACAAGATGCTTTTCCTCTGAGTTGCAGCATAGTTTGATTCTTTAGTGGATGGAAACTGCGAGATGCCACGAGATTGAAACTGGATACAGGATTCCCCTCACCCCTGCATCCTCACCAAAGGCTTTGTCAATAAACATTCAAGTAATACTCTACCATTTTCTAAAGGTAGATTCCTCAGTAGAGCAAACACACCTGAGGTTTTGCCACCAGTCCACAGCCCAGCCTCTACAGAAGCAGTTGCGCAATAGTTTCAGCAAAGTGGGAAGGGGTGGTAATGGGGTTGTACTCTGACCTGTTTCATTTCTCAGCCTAGTGCCAAAAATGGTGGCCCATAGCCATAGCCAGTCCTCGCTTATTTTTGTCTTATTCAGAACAAAGGAATGGGTACTTCACTTTATTATTTAAAGATACGAATATCAAAAAAGCATGCAGGGAAGACGTCAAAATGAAGCTTTCCAAAGGAAAGTTGCAGCTGTTAGAGATCTTGCCCACAGGGCATCTCTGCGACCTCTCTTCTCAGAAGAGTGCCCTTCCACGCCCATGGGTTAAAGGCACCGGCCAAAAGTCACTGTCCATTTATTTCATGACTTCCCAGGAGAATGGGTCGCAGGATTCCCACCAGGGAATCCTCAGGATTTGCTCAAATGGATCTCCTCCCCTGGAACCCTGGGCTAGAGTTACCTTTAAGGAGCAACAGGCTCTCCCCTTGGGTACAGAGTCTGCAGTAATCTCCCTGGGCACATGCTTGCTGGCAATGCGCCGTGCACCATGCACCATGCACCATGCACCAATGCACCATGCTTTTTTTTTTTGAATGTCATTAAAATCTACTTTTGAAATGTGTATTTACTGCATCCAGAGGAACCTATGAAAGATGTCAAACACCGAGGCCTCCTTTTGCCAGGGCCACCATCCTCAGTGCCTGTGTGCTTCCGCAGATAATGGTTGGAACGGAGTTCCCTGAAGCTCACATAATTTTTATGAAAAGATAACCCATCCTGCTTTAGTTTCCCCTGGCGTTATCCCCAGCTTTTCTTTCAGAGACAAGCACTTCTAACGAGAAAATCTTTTTCTCTTTCTCTTCAGGAGTCCATTTGTCCCATTCTGCCTTATACTGACTGGCCTGGGTAGACAAAGCTATCATCCCAGTTTGAGTAAGCTTCTTAAATGCAGGACTTACATATTCCTCATAGTGAATACAAGGTACTGGCTAAAAACAAAATGCTGGCAAAAGGCAATTAATTCCTTCCAGAGAGGGGCCTATTCCCAGTCTTCTTCCAGCTGTCCTATCTCCTTTCCCCTGATCTTTACAGACCTTCCGCATGACCACAACATTCTCCTTTTTGGTCTTTCTGGCTCCCAGTACACATTTCTTTCTCCTCCTTGAAGACAAGGCACATGTATAGTCAAAATGGCAGGGTGTTTTGTAGGCACCTAATTAATGACTCCTAATCCTGAAGGGTTGCTCCCTTAGGAATAGTACCTCAGTCAGGGTTTTTTCTACCAGGTCTTCTTCGCTACAAATTGTGCTGGCTGCTCATTCTTCCCTTGCAGAAACCTCTGTGCCCACTGATTGTTTCAAATGCAGAGACTCTGGAATAAATAAGAAAAGACTCTCAATAATCACTGATTCTAAGAGAAGGTATGCTCTCTGCGAAGACAAAGGGCCCTTATCAGACTGCCAGATGGTATGCCATTTTAACAAGGAAAGTGTGCTCAGTCATTTTCACTTCACAAAGAGACCAAGCATTGCTTCCCACATGGAGCATTGGTGCGCCTAGGCAGTAGGACAAAGAGATTATATAGGCTATTAAACTGAATGTCAAACTCCCATCAGTGGTGGGTATCAGAGATCTGTTTCCAGAACAACTACTAAGATCTTGCTTGAGAAAAAATGATCAGCCAGAGTATACTTTCACAAATCACTAATAAGTGTGGTATAAGGTTTAACTATTTCTCTTGTCCTTTTTCCTATTCTCTCCTGGGTGGAGAATGGAGAACCACAATATGACTCAGACATTAGGATCACTTCTACAGTTAAGTAAGTAGGTGTGGTACCTGCTCACATCTCCCACCACCCCTTGTGCACGCATCTCATGTATCACTTACCTCACTGTATCTCAATTGTTTGTTGGCAAGTCATCTCTCCCAGTAAAATGTTTCACTGAGTAGGTCAGGTTAGTTCAACAAGATTTAGTGAGTATCTTTTATGTCCTAAGTACTTTTGCCAGGTGTTGGAGATAAAGAAAACAAAAACAGTCCCTGATTTTGAGAAGCTTGTTATCTAGTGGGAAAGACAGATTTTTCGGTACTATGATAAGTGCAAAGATAGAGGTATGTATAAGTTGCCTTGACTCAGAGAGCAGTTCTTAGCTCAGTCCGAGGGGACGAAGAAAGATTCCTCAAATGGACTATCGACCTGAATCGTGAAGAGTGAGTAGGAATTAGATAATAAGGCAGTTTCAGGAGAGGTATCTGAAGCGCAGGAGCTGTGGGTTGCTCAGTGACCAGGTTGAGGAATCAAAAGCAGTGAGTACAGATTACTCTTCCAAGAAGATTCAGGAACAATAAAAATGATGTTGTGGAATAGTTTGTTGAATCCCTACCTTGTCCCACAGTGTGCTGGTCAGAGGGAAGTCCTGTGAGGTCTTGGTGTTTGTTGTCATAGATATTTAGTTCCACTGACTACATAAAGTGTTTCGCTTCTCAAGCTCAATAAAAGCAGACTTTTACATTTAAGTCCATTTTTTTTTGACAGTCATCCTTCAAGAATATGTTGGAGTTATTTTAAGAAATACACGAGTAACTTTATAGGTGTTTGAAACCCAAGTGTTTCAGAAAAACAAATGATGAAATGTACCCCTCTCCTACCCTGGACTTTCAACACTTGGAAAAAGAGAAAAATGTAAGTTACAACTATATCTTAAAAAATAGCCCAAACTTATGATTTACAAGAAATTAATATTTTTAAAGCTTCACTTTCCTATATCTCTTGATGATTCTCATGGAGTAAGGATAGGTGTCTTACCTCCTCTGCCCCTCCAGTTTTAAAAATAACTGCACTACTATACCTGTAATCGATGACACCAACAGATGGAAAAATTATAATTTGAAGGGAAGACCCTATGCATGATTGATGGAACCTGCTGGAAAAGATATACCACGGCATCTAATTGCCTGAGAGATTCTATGTAGAAGTCATGAAGTCTGAAGACTCATTAGTTCTATCCTTTTATTTAAAGAAAGTGTGGATGTATGAGAAATGAACTGTTATTTCCTTCCCCAAAGTTTCTAGGCTGTCTGTCTACTAAGGAATTTTGGTGTCATTGCTCTTTCTTCTAATGAGACTAACCATTTAAATATCTGGTTTGACTTGTATTTCTTGATTGCTGGCTGTGGTCATTCAGAAACTTGTCAAATCTTTCATCACAACACCAGTGACCTCAGGCTAATCAATCCCTAAGGGTTAGAACAAAAGGATTTTCTTAAGTGCTTACCTGAAAATATTTAATAAGTATACCACATAAAAATTAGGAAAAGGCCAACTTTAAAAGAAATAATTTTTCAAAATCGGTTTGAATCAATCTCTGATACAATAAATACAAAAATTTCTATGCAAATTCTACATCGCCCTTTCCCTAAAAATCTTCTCAATTAAACATGAATATTATTGAGTTCCTCAACATTCCCTATAGCAAGCTTTATACCATGATCGACTCCACAGAAACAACAACAACCAACCAGTTCAAACTATTTCCGGTCCCCAAGAATTTTCTCTACTGTTCATGTGGTAAAAACTATGGTACATTTCTCAGCTCTTTCACTTTCCTAAACATGTTTAAGCCAAACATGGGAATAAAATGATTTAAATACTGTTCGAAGCTAGAGAACTAAAGCCGCACCAAATACTCAAAGGAGCCTAATAAGCAAATCTGCGAGGCATTTTGGATAAACAAGGAAAAGATCAGTTTCAGTTTCCTCTTCTTAATTCCTTAAGTAACTTAGGAGTTATTTTTTCCTTCAGTGTTTCTGGTTACCCAGTTCAGTGTCTTAAACAAGCAATTTAATTAAAAAACAAAATTTATTATGAAACTTTCCCTCCAAAAGCTACTTATAGACACCTTTTCAGATCATTGGGTTTGCATCTGTTCTATTTTGGATTTATTTTCATATTTGGGCTTGGGCATTTGTTGCACACTTACTATGTTCACCTGGTAATCAGCGTTAACCAATGTCATTTAGCTACATACATTTTTTAAAAACCAGGAATCAGCAAATGAACAATCATTTAAACAATATGAATGTTTTCTAAATGTGTCATCAACACACACACGCACGCACGCACGCACGCACGCATGCACGCACATATACCAGTCACTCCTAGCAGCCACAGTAAAAAAAATGCATACATGTACTGGTAAACCACTGTCAGGACCACCACTCTTTTGCTGCCCCAGAAATACAAAATGACATTTTCTTTTGAAAATTCCTACATTATCAGATTAAATGAAAAACTACCCAGTAAAGACTATCATAAAACAATGTATGACCAATGAAATGCTTAGTCTCTTGAGCTAATAATGTGGAGGTGAAAACAATGTTAGCTTCGGAAAGCAGCATGTTGTGATGGCGAAGTACAGAAGGAAAGGAACTGGAAGGATGTCATCAAGAGATCTTAAAAAGCCTTTCATCCTTTTGGCCCTCACCTGAACTGTAAGTTTTAGATAAGAATCTGAAAAAACTTTTTAGATTCTTGTTTGAAAAGTCTATGTTTCAGTCAAAATGGAATTTCTAATAAAAAAGAGACGAGGAGTAAATCTTCCCTATAGACAAACAAAACTAAAGAAAAAGGAAGCAGCTAAATACATGAAGATCACTCAGATCGCTAAAACAAACAAAAAAACTGAAGGCAAAATACTGATCCTATTTAGACAAAATGCTGGAATAGCAAATCACATAAATGATCACATTTAGTGGGTGTGATGATATAGGCAGATACGGGGAGGAAAAGACTTGCCTTATGCTTTGTGAATTATGCCCAATATTATTGTATACATTTTCACTACTCAACAGAATTAGCAAAATGAAAGGAGCCCAGGCCTTCTCCATTAACTTTGATGAATGTTTTCCATTTCAGCCTGAGGTTGAAAGTAAACTTACAGAGATCAAAACAAAGTGTACCCATGTTGCCAGTGCTGAGAATTCGAAAAATAATGGATGTTGTACAAGAGCAAAACTAGGCAAGTTTGTTATCTTCTAGACAAATATTTGATTGGCTCACATCTTGGGACTTGCAGTCATTTTGAAAGTACATTTGATTGTGAGGAACATTTAATTGAAGTTCATTTAATGAGGCCCAAGTGCTCCTTTTGTTTCCCTTTCCTTGACCTACCTTCCCAAAGGTATGACTGCAGACAAAGCCTTAAAGAAAATAAAGTCTGGGTATCTGTTTACAGATGATGAGATTTACTGTCTGGCCTGGATTTCAAAGATGCCACTATAATGTGGATTGTATATAATTTTAAAAAGAATTTTACAAATATAAGCTTATTGCAGAAATTTTGAAAAATACAGAAAAAGTACAAAGATGCAGAGAAAAAACATCCCCCATTAGGTTAACAGAGGCTACAACTATTTATCTTTTAGTTGGGCTTTATCCTACACACCTCTATTACCTTTGAATCAAGATTTAGTAACTTTATATACCATGAATATTTCCATCAGTAATTAAATACTTGGCAGTTTTAAAGTGTCTGCATAGGATCTCATTTTGTAGTAATGCTGTAATTTATTGAGGTGTTTCTTTTGACAAAAAAAATGTTATTTATAAGGACAAAATAATTACATTATATTCATATTTATTTACAGCAACATTAAATATCAGGACAGTGAAATGACCTTAATATGTACAGGGTGGGGCAAAAGTAGGTATACAATTGTTCACATGGAAAATAATATTGTTACGGAAGAAACGACTCAACACGCAGTTGGATGGCGGAGCACGACCCTTTATTAACGTGCACGGGCCCAGAGGAGTACAGACCCCAAATTCTGAGCCCCGAGCCTTGGCTGAGCAGGGCTTTTATTGCTTTCTGGACACCCTTCCCTACGTAGCAAAAGCAGGAGGTACAGAAGCTGATGCGAAAATAATTAAAATAACCCTAGGGTTGAGGTGTCCTTGAGGTGTCTTTATCGAAAGCTGGGTGTTCAGAAGCTAAAGGGGAGTTGCTGCTATGTACGGAAGCCAAAAGCAGGAGTTAGCCTTGAGGAATCATAATCTGAAGCTGAGTGTACAAAAACCTAAACAAAAATTATGACTGCCTGGCTGAAATCCAACAGCTGGCTGGCAGCTTCTAAGTAACCTAAACAAACTCTTTCCTAGTTCCCAGTCCCTCCTCTGGGTCACCTTAACCTAGCTGACTTTTCCTCTACAATACAATAATAAAAATAATACAAGAATAAACTATTTTGCATGCTCACAACTGTATACCTACATTTGCCTCACGGTGTACTCAAGAAAAATATGTGAGCCTAGGATTGTATCCAGCCAGGCTGTCCTTCAAGTTTGGACTATACACAAAGTTTTGAATAGTATCAAGGTGTTTTTTATCAACTGTAAAATAAGGAGCTACTAATTACAACAGACTTCTTAAATCCGCACAAAAGAGAGACGTGATCACTCAAAACATGGTAAAAACAAGAACATTAATGGAAGTAAACTAGTAATAGATCAAGTAGAGGCAAAACAATAGGGTTAAGCAAATCATATGATTTATTCTCGACTTCAGGACAAAAGGGTCGCCCATCACGTTTCTCACTTAACGTTTGTATTTGCACCTTGGAGATTTATTTTAGAGAAACTCGCGGTTTTATAACCCAAGCAAATACTCGAATCGCGTCGTCTTATAAATACTCCCATCCCCTTGAGACAGGGCTTTTGATAAAACAAAAACCCATCCAGCGACGAAGCCACTGGAAAGCTCCAGGGATGACTACGGTGGTCTGGGCCGGGTGGCTCAGACCCGTTACTTAGGACTGCCGTCGCCAAGATAACCAGAGCCGCAGGCAGGTAGGTGCCAACAGAACTTTATGAGAAAGCAGCGAAGAGAACGTCAATGGCTTACGCGCCCCGACCTTCTGGCCCCGATGCCCGGCTTGCGCATGCGCCGTGGTAGCTCCACGCTCTAGGGGTTAAGGCCCCCACTTTTTCGTCACAGGGAAGATGAGCAGCGTGCGCCCGCCCTTTCCCACCTCCTTCTATCCTCTCCTTCCTCCTCCCCTAGTCCCTGAGTCCTCTCCCTCCTTCCTCTCCCCCTCCGGGTCTGGAGTCCCCAGCCGACTCCGGCTTCCGGTCAATGGCCGTCTGCGAAAGGGTGTCCCGCCTCTTCCGCTTGTATTTAGGAGGTCGCAGCAGCAGCCGCGCCTGCGCGTCTACTGTCAGGGTCAGCAGGCGGGTCCCTTGGGCAGTCCACCTGAGCGTCGCGGAGCCGCGTCCCGGGGGTCCATGGCGATGAACTACAACGCGAAGGATGAAGTGGATGGTGGGCCCCCGTGTGCTGCTGGGGGCACCGCTAAGAACAGGAGACCGGATAATACGGCCTTCAAACAGCAACGGCTGCCGGCTTGGCAGCCCATACTCACGGCGGGCACGGTACTACCTACCTTCTTCATCATCGGTCTCATCTTCATCCCCATTGGCATCGGCATCTTCGTCACCTCCAACAATATCCGCGAGATCGAGGTGAGGGGGGCGAGTGGCGGTGGGAATTGGCCCTGCTTTGGGGAGCGGGATCCTCCCGGCCTGCTCCACTCGGTCCTCAGCTCTCAGGAGGTTGACCCACGGTCCTCATCTCCCCCACACCTCCCCTCTCGTGCTCAGTTTCTTCTTTCTTTCTGCGGGTTTTCTGAATTTGCGACTTACACGATTAGAGGCGGAATGAATGTTTAACGCAGAGGGTGAGTCAGATGAACGTCCTTTCAATGGGCAGTTTGTGTGGCTCCGTGGTGTTTTGTTTAGTTTTGTTTTGTTTTTCCTCCAACGAAGGTTAGGAGAGGGATAAAGAAGTGGAAAAAAATAGTTATATTTAGATATTACTCCAGGAGAATTGACGTAGTCAGAGTGTCATTACTTGTGTGGGGATTATCGTAGGAGATTAACACCTTGGCTATTGTTGGGTAAAGGACCCAGAGAGCCATGGAGGTATTAGTGATTTTTTATCTAAAGAGGTTATCATATGTTACCTCTTTTATCTAAAGAGGTCACATATTAGGGCAAATGATCGAAGTGTGCACAGTACCTTTTATTTGGAGCTAATTGATGCTTGTAGTTGTAGGGCATGATACAGGTAAAAGGTAACCTGAAACTTCAATTCCGGTTTTGCTTTTAGGCTGTGTTTATTAATAACAATGCCCTACATTCGCCCTAGTTTTTCTTTTCCCCTCGATTTTAAACTTTAAAAAAGTCAGTAATCAGAATAAACCGTACACTGTTTACTAAACATTTTACTGATATAAGACGTTTTAGAGAAACTTGGGGAAGCATCTTGAATTGTCAAAGCAACAATCAATATATTCATCCATCTGCAGTAGTGAAGATAGTTTGATAATAGAATGTAAATATTTGGTATAGATGTCCAGTATTAAACATCTGCTAATTTCCTCAAATATCTGCTCTTTCCTCGAATATCTCAGGGTATTTTTATCTGTTTAAAGGGCAGTAACTGGTGCCAAGTTCTCTTGGTTTCTTCTGTTCTATCAGGTTATTATCATTTTTTCTCTTCTAATTTTATACATGTGATTTAATGGGGATCTCAGGGTAATTTTAACTACAGGAATAGGCATAAGATACCTGTTTTCCAGTTTAATTTAGAGTGCTACCTCTAAAAACAAACAGTATGTCTTTAGTTGTACAGTGCTCACTTATGTTAATATAAGATAGTTTTTAAATCTTTTACTAAAAATTCATTTTCATTTTACTAACCAGAGAAAGTGTCACAGGTTTTTTTTTAAGCATGTATTTTTATTTGTTTGATTGTTTATATCTCCCTAATGGTCCTTCACATGTAGTACTTGTTCTCCCAGCTACACTGGGATCAGACATATTAGTAAAGTGAAAGGACCATGGGCTCTGGGCTGGGGCAGCCAGAACTGGGTTTAAATTCAGCTCACTTTCTTGGAATACTTAATCTCTCTGATTCTCGAGTTTTCTTACCTGCAAAATACATAAAAAATGCCTATTTAAAATGTGAGAATTAGAAAAAGTGTAGATAAGTTTCTTGGACTTAAGTTTGTGTAATAAACAGCTAATGTTACCATGATGATCCCTAATCAGGAAATGACAAATGGAGTCAGAGAGGCTGGCATTCACTAGTAAGCTAGAAGAATATTGTAAAGTTGAGGCAGAAACCCAACCCAGATGTCTTTATTCCCAACATTAAGCTTTTATGCTAGGTGAGGATTCTTACTGCAGTGTTAGTAGTTAAGAAGAAAATTAATGTTAGAAATTTGATCATCTTTTTTAAACTTTTTAAGATACTAAGATGAGTAGCAATAATTTGCAATTTTTAAAAAAGATTTTATTTTTATATTTATTTTTAGAGAGAGGGAAAGGGAGGGAGAAAGAGAAAGAAAGAAACATCAATGTGTGGTTGCCTTTTACACCCTCCACCCCACCGGAGACCTGGGCTGCAACCCAGGCACATGCCCTGACTGGAAATCAAACCAGTGACCCTTTGATTCACAGGCTGGCACTCAATCCACTGAGCCACACCAGCCAGAGCAATAATTTGCAATTTTGTATGAGGATATTTACTATCAAAACTCAACTTCTGTTAATATTTATTCTACTACAAAAATAAATATTTACTTTCTTTAAAACTTTGGGTTTTGAAATAAAATAAGGCTCTTCACCGTCACACTAAGTAGTTGGTGAAATGGATTTCTTAGTTAGTTCTCATGTATACGCTTATGATTTCAAGCAGCCTGAAGAGCCTGTTTGCAGCTTAGTCTGGTTTAAAGGGCACTGAAGTTAAAAGTCAAGGCCTTAGAGTTGGAGTTATAACTCTTAGTCATTATAGGCATATTTTTGTGTCTCAATTATTTTACTTGAAGAACCAAAAGATTCAGAGACTAGATGATCTCTAAGATGAATGTTTAACTCTATCTAAATTGCATGACTTCCAACTTTAATGCGATTTTTAAAAAATGCTACATATCCAAATTGTATCACTTTTGGAACTAGAGGAAATGAAAAGTAGGACTGATTAGGAATTTTATAATCTACACTAACATAAGTTGTGCCAATAGAATAATTTTTTTCAATTGGCTGTATATATGTAGAGCATTGGTTCTGAATTGAGTCTGGATTTTGTTATGGGACAAACCTAGGGAGCTTTCCTAAACACATGCTTTGCCTTCTCTTCTACCCTTTGTGAGGCACTATGGTAGTTTAGTTTAAAATAATGTTGAGGGTCATTTAAAGTAAATGGGTAACCAGAAGTTCTTGCTAACATGTTCTTTCATACTATAGTTTGCTCACACCTCTTAGTTTATTTTCTCACTTTTGAAAAAAAATTTTTTATTCTCACCTGAGGACATGCTCATTGGCTTTAGAGAGAAAGGAAGGGAGAGCAAGAGTGAGAGACAGAGACAGACCGAGAGAAACATGGATGTGAGAGAGAAATATCTGATAGGCTGCCTCCTGCCCTGCCCACTTAGGGACCGAACTGCAACCTAGGCACCTGCCCTGACTGGGGATCAAACCCGAAACCTTTTGTTGTATGGGAGGACTCTCCACCCAGCCTGGGCCAGTGAGGTATTCTTAAGTTTTGCAATAACAGTTATAGTTTAACGGTTAGAATTGAATGAAGATATTTTCAGAGTAATTAAAAACTAAACATTTACTTCAAGTTAATAATGCCAAAAATGTTCAGAATATATTTTTATTTAATTTTAGTGGATTAGCATCCCCATGTTTGAGAAACCCCAAGTCTCATTTTCTTCACTTTATATTTAATCCTGATTATTTTGTTTCCCATTTTGTAGTTGTATTTTTTCCCATTACCATTTATTGCTCTTATGTCCTTTTCCACCTCCACCCAACTCCCCTCCCCCCACAAACACCACAGTGTTGTCAAGTCCATGAATCCTTTTTCTTAACCTTGTTTTTGATAAAAATATAGTTTTATCTATTGTTTGTATTCCTGTGCAGCTTGGATTCTTAGATTCTAAGATTTTTAAGGGAATTTAATTTCTCTTCTTCACTTAGTATTCTTTGTCTATACTTAGCTTATAGCTAGGATTCAAGGAAGCATAAATTACATTGTAGATTGTTAAAGATTAAGCACTTTATGTTAAGAAGGTTAAAGATTTTAGTATTCAAGTGAATTACAGTTGCTTAGCAGCCCACTCTGGGAAATTAAGAGGTTTGTGATGTTAGTGTTTTGTGACTCAGATAACTGTAGTGCTTAGAGGAAGGCATGACAAAGTAAACAGGGCCATCCAGACCAGTTTGTAAGGCCCAGGAACTGAGAATGGTTTTACGGATGAACATTTACCATTGATTCGATGATAGGGACCATTAAGTTTGAATGCCCATTATGCATAATGTGTTCCCCCCCAAAATAGTTCCATTCTTATTAGTAGACCTGTGTTACCAGAAAATTGTACACAATTGTTATTATATTTTTAATTTCATCATTAAAAATTGGTGCAGACTTGTTTTCTCTCTTGTTTATGTAACAGCCTACATATGAAGAGGGATCCCCCCAAAACAGAATTTATTTATACAAAATTGTATTTATTTTTATGTATTTAAACCTGTCACTTTCAAAATACTCTTATTTATGCAATACTCCTATCCAGACTTTTTTCCCACTGCTTAAAACAGTTTTTGAATTTGTGGATTTTGATGCCTTTTAGTGCTTTTGCAGTTTTTTGTTTCCCTGCTTCCACATGGGCAAAACATTTCCCTTTGAAGACATTTTTCATGGGAGAAACAAAAAAAACATCATGGGACAAGGGGAGATTGGGTGAATAGGGTGGGTGGCCCACTGGGGTTATGCCATTTTTGGTCAAAAACTGCTGAACACTTAGTGTGGTGTGGACAGGTGCACTCATAAATCACCCATCATGAAATGGGCAAACTCATTGAAAAGAGTCTTAAAAAAAATTCACTGAAGCTGAATGAAGCCTCTTGCAACAAAGCCAGCTGGTGCACTGATACAGATGGGTTCCCAGAACACTCACCTAGTCGGGGAAGCCTGCGCTACAAGAGGCCCGTCCTCCGGAAAATAATTCTGTTTTTTGCGGGAGTCATCACCCCTTGTAATGTCCTCAGCCTTGCCTCTTGGTTTGTAAAGCCTAAAATACTTCTGACCCTTTATAAAAAAGAATTTCCTGCCCTTGATGTGAAATTTTAAGAAGCATGCTGGCAAATTTAGCATTTATTACAAAAACATCAGTATTTAATTTATATATTCTAATACTCAATAACCTTTCAGTTAGGTATAATGATTGCTGACAATTGCTTGTGTCCTACTTTCTTTGTACAAATTTAGTAGATACAAAATACCTTAGCTAAATTTACCATTAATCTTGGCTCAGGCAACATCCTTCTTCCTTTCTTTGTCATAGTCAGATAAAGTTCAGGCAACCTAAAGAAAATTGCTTTTGAAAGTTTTATTTAGGTTAGCTTTTGTCTTCCTTAGAGCCTCTAGAAAGGACTGATAAATCCTTTTTTTCTTAATCCTCATCCAAGGTTACATTTTTATTGAGTTTAGAAAGAGAGGAACATCCATGTGAGAGAGAAATATCGATCAGTTGCCTACTGCACACACCCTGACCAGGGAATCAAACCTGCAACCTAGTTCTGTGCCCTGAGTGGACAGTGAACCTGTATGCTTTTGGTGTATAGGATGATGCTCCAACCAACTGAGCCACCCAGCCAGGGCAACTCCTGATAAATTCTTTAGTGTGGAATGATCAGTTCAAAGGAGTACTTAAAATGCCATCTAATTAATACTTAAAATGATTTACTTTATTACTCAGCATTTTGTTGAGTGACCTGTTTAGGTCTTATATTGATTTCCTTTAAGACAGATTGACTTTCAAAAATGGAAATATTCCAGTCCTTATACAGTGTAAAAATTGTGTGTCCTTCAAATTGCTCCTTTACCACCATATTAAATTCAGTCTGTTTCTTAGGAATAGGTTAGGGATAGGATGTATTTTTAGGATTACCAAGAGGAAATGCCAGTTTGATTTAGGGAACAATTGCAGTGGTAGCAAACAAAGCTGAGAAATATGATAACCCTTAAACTAACCCACTCATGTACATCTATTGTTCAGTTTTCCTCTGGTTCTTTGTGTTTTGTATTTAAGCAAATGGGCAGGTTTCCAACTTACTGTCTTCTGCTCTGTGTCCTGTATGCTTTTGGCATTTAATAAGTATTAATTTTTTACAATAAGGGAACTGTAGTTTCTCTCCTACCTGGTAGCCTCTTTCTTTCCCTGATAAGTCATGAACTCTTATCTTTAGTATAAATTCTTTTTTCTCCCTATCTTTATTAAGGCATAGTTGTCATACCTCCCCCCCTTTTTGTTGTGAGAACACTTAAGCGCCACTCTCTTATCAAAAAGACAAGAGATAACAGTTGGTGAAGAGAAAAGGGAATCCTTGTGGAATGTACATTGGTACAGCCATTAATGAAAACAATATGGAGATGTCTCAAAAAATTAAAAACTAGAACTACCGTATGATTCAGAAATCCCACTGCTTGGTATATATACAGAGGAAAGTAAAACATTGTTTTTATACCCAACAGATTTCTTTACAACCTAGACATCAGGTCGGACTACCCTTGAATTTTAGCTGATGAAGGATATTGTAGTTTTTTGATGGTAAAGACTCATGACTGAGTTAAATTTATCAGGAGTTTTAATCAACATTGCACATTTTCTATATGCAAAGTCCTGTTGTGGGCATAGTGGACTATAGACAGGGTCTCTTTTTTTTCTGAAGCAGACAGCTTTTCTTAAGCCTGGAATCTTTTCAGGGAGATGAATCAGACACAGTAAAAACTAAACATTACTAGGTGACTGGCACAGACAGAAAAGGCCTTAGTAGTTCAAAGGAAGACAAGCTCACATCTCTCTTTAATCGTGGAAAACTTTGTGAAGGAAGTGGGCTTGGAGCCAGAACTTGATGGATCAGTAAATAGCAGTACTAAAGAACATTTCAAGAAAGGTTCGTATGCACAAAGATGCAGTGGTGGGCAATCAAAAGGTATATAGAGAAGATGGGAGCAGAGGCAAATCACCTGGTGCCAGGTGGTGGCTGGACTTGTAATTGGTAATGAATATATTACACTGGAAAAGTAACGTGATTGACACGATGTGTGTAAGTTAGGACTGGGTTTGGGGATGAAGGTTTTCATTCTCATGTGAAATCTCTTAGAAATGCAGTCCGTGGCTAGTATGGAGGCTCTGTTTACTGAATCCACACTGTGTCTAGTTTATTGCGCTGTCCTTCTTAGGCTTGGCTCCAGTGCTCACGGTCCAGAATGGAGGCTAGAGTTCTGATTGTCACGGTCTTTTCCAGGTTACCACCTGGATAGAAGGGGTGTGTGGAAGAAGGGATGCAGAAGAAATGAATAAAAGCCCTTTAAAGGAGGTTCTTGGAAGCCGTCACATTCTACCTCCACTTAGTAACAGGCCACACTAGCTGTAAGGGAGGATGAGAAATGTGGTCTTCACTCGGATAACAAGGTTTTCAGCTAGAGGTTGAGAGTTACGTACTGTGGAAGGGGGGTGGCACAGAAATTGGGGTGAGGGGCTGACAGTCTCCGGAACTTAGGGCTGTACATAGGAAGATTTATTTGGTGTTAATGTTAGGTTGGCTGGATGGGAGCTGAGTCATCTAGAGGTCGGAGTCTAGGAGTTTAGACATTGAATAATGGTTACATTTTTATAATGATTGAATGATGATTATGGTATTGACTTGAACTTGATTTCATGGTAAAAAC
>PVKU01007616.1:0-84851 GCA_004027475.1 Anoura caudifer | reverse complement strand
TTACCCTCTGATGGATTTTGAACATTTTCTTCAATTACATTATTGCAAAGACTATTCAGTGAATATGTATGTACTAGTTTAAATATATATATGTATATATATTTCATCTGGAAAAAGCTCAACCATTGTTATTATAATTAGAGCAGATTTTATGACATTGATGTAACCTGGCAGCCAAGGAGAGTGGACTGGAAAGTGCATGTGTGAACATTGAAGACTTCACTGTACTAGTCAGTGAGGGCAGTAGATGCTGTTGAGTGTGCATGCTTACTGTGTGGCTGTTGCATTCAAAATGACTGAGCAAGTACAGCAATGAATCTGCATCAAATTTTGCATTAAGCTTGAACATTCCTCCACAGAAACGATTCAGATGATACAGAAGGCTTTTGGGGATGATGCGATGAGTGCAGCAAAAATAATATTGTGGTACAAATGCTTTAAAGATGCTTGAGAATCTGTCAAAGGTGATCCACATTCTGGAAGGCCTGCATCAAGTAGAACACTTGAGAATGTTGGACATGAATGGGGTTCACTCAACAAAGATCAGTGACTGACGGTGTGAGAACTAGAAACTGATCTGGGGATTCCCAAAACTATTGTGTCTGAGATTCTGACCCAGGATCTTCTCATGAAGTGCGTTGTGGCAAAATTCGTTCTGCAACTTCAGCTACCAGAGCACAAGGCACATCATGCTGAAGTTGGGAGAACTGTGTGAGGCACCAAAGTGGACACTTTGAAGGGAACTGAGGTGTCATTGTTATATGCATAATGTTTCTTGTATCTTGTATCTTCTTCAATAAATGTCTCTATTTTCCATATTACATGGATGGATACTTTCTGGATAGATCTCATATATCTGAAGAATGAAGTTCCTAGAAGTGAAAAACTTTAGTTAATTGCATTGAAAATTTAATAGGTATTTACAAAATCGTTCTCTAAAATACTTTATACCCAGTGTTAGAGAGTTCCTGTTTTTGAGGTGTCTCTTTAAAATTGAATTTTTATAGTCCCATATATCTCATAATTGGAGCTATGATTTGTTGCTTGATAAAATATGTAAGAATAGCAATGAATGCAAAAATTTGCATTTTTGTTTTCACAATAACAGCATCCTATATTTTAAAAAAAGTTTGTGCAAAATGTATAAATGACTTTTTGACTCATTATTAATTAGTTGATTAATTATTAGTTGACTAATGGCTTAGTTGACTGACAATGCTTGATGTATATAACTGCCTGTGCCTGCTGCTCCTGATTTGGGAATCATGACACTATGCCATAAACCTATTTAGCTATAAGCTTCCACTTTGGTCCTGTAAAGTATTTGCCACCAAGTTTTGCACATGGCTGACTGTCTGGAAATGTTAGCTGATTTGTACAACTTTTTACCTTCACTATTACTTGCTTCAAATGAGAGTTCTCACCTTTCAGGCTCACCATGGGAGAAAACTATAGATTACCACAGCTTTTCTCCCAACTTCTTTTCCTTAAAATGAGTACTTTTGAGGTTTTGTAAGGACCCTTTTGTTAGTTTGCTTTGGTGTCAATAACCATTGGGAAATAAGAATATAGAGAGAAATCCTCCCCCTTTCTGGCTGGATGTGGTTAAGTGACATTGGGATTGGGATTAGCCAAAGGTCTAAAAGCTCTGGAATAGGGGTGGCCAGTGGAGGAGGAACAGGAGTGTGGGGGCTGGGTGAACTGCCTGCCAATGGTCATGTAGGTCTCCATGTGGGATGTATTGCAGTTATTCAAGAGTAGTCAGAAATCTGGATGTTATGTTCCACTATAGTAAATCAAAAATAAAAAATGATGTGGGCCAAACAAGAGAAGTCTGTGGGCTATATTTGGTCTGCAGTTTGCAGTTTTATAATTTTTGTGCAAGGAGATCTAGGCTTGGACATACATTTCATGCCATTTGATTCCTAAATTGTAAGGAGCAATGAAACTCTCAGTAACATTTTATAACAATATTGTGTTATATATGAAAATTTGTTCCTCACAGCTAGACTCTACATTTTATTGCTGTGTCTAGTTCTAGCATAGTCACTACTCAATTCTTATCTGTTGACTACATCTATGCCAGGCAGAAAATTTGATTTCCATATTTACTGGGTAAATACTGAGATGGATGGCAATCTTAGTGTCCAGTAGCAAATATCATACAAAATATAAAAATTCTCAGAAAAAGTTGATAGTATTTCTTCATTTTCTGCATTATTTCCATTTCTTATTTCTATATTTCTCTAGTATTTTACTTTTTGTTTCTCTATTGCTTTTAGTTTTTGCTAAAGGAAGAAAATATTAGACATAGTTTGCTAAGGACTATTAAGAACAAGGAATTATTTTCATCTTTTTAAAAAGAGATGTTCTTTGTGTTTATGGAATATAGTTGCCTTTTAAAAAACTATATAGATTTTAAATGTTCTGTTTCATTTATTATAAACTTGCTTAGTGTCTTGGAAATTCTAACAGTTTGGTATTCAGGCTGCTTTTTGTTCTGAAAAGTCACACAGAAGAAATCTTTGGTCACATTGTCTCTAATCTTGGTTCTGAAAATGTAACCACTATTTTCTTACCAACACATGCCACCATTGTGCTTTCTTATTTTTCTTTCACAAAATCCAGTTTACTATTTGGTTGAAGGCAAGTATTGTAATACATCCTTTATTATCATTCTCCTAGTAAAGTGGCTCTCAAAGTGTGGTCTGTAAGAACCCTGAGGGGTCTGTGAAGACAAAATTATTTTGATAATAGTAAATAACTTTTGCCTTTTTTTATGGTGTTGTGGTTTGCAGCAGTATTGCAAAAGCAAGGGTATATGGAACTAGTGGAGTTTAGCAGGAATCAAGGCACCCCAGACTCCTGCAGTAGAATCAAGAGGCTCATTTAAGAATTTCTTTTTACTGAATATCAAAGTAAAATGTGTGTCTCAAAACCAGGTTTTTTTTTTTTGACTTGCATACTGAAGCCTTTCAAAATAATTTGGAATTGCTTTTGCCCAGGGTCAGAAGGGAGTTCCCTGGACAAGCAGTAGAATAGATAGGCAGTGCTTGGTGCAAAGCCTCACTAAAGATGAGGGCTTATTGCAGAAAAACAGTGTCATTTTGATGACTTTTTGGTAAATTTATTAAGTTGTATAGACATACCACAATCTATTTTTTAGAGTATTTCCATTACTCCCCAAACTTCCCTCAATTTCATTTTTACTTTTTATATTAAAAATGTTTATTGATTCTAGAAAGAGAGAAAGGGAGAGAGAAACATTGATGTGGAAAACATCAATCAGTTGTCTCCCATACTCACTCCTATCAGGGATTGAACCTGCAACCTAGGTGTGTGCCCTGACCTGGAATCAAACTTTCAACCTTTGGTTTACAGGCTGATGCTCCAAATAACTAAGCCACTCCAGCCAGGGCTTATTTTCTGTTGAGCCTAATTCTAACACATTTAGTGCTCACAGGCAACCACTGATTTGTTTTGTATGTCTTTAAATTCTTTACTTTAAATTTTGCTTTAAGTTTACCTTCTCAGAACACTTCACATAAATGAAATCATGTAAGCTGTAGTCTTTTTGTGTGTGTCTTCTATCACTTACCATGTTTTTGAGGTTCATCTGTGCTGTAGTAGGTATTAGTATTTCATTAATTTTTATTGTGAAATAATCACATTTTGTTTATCCATTCAACAATTAATGGGAATTTGAATTATTACAAAGTTTGATTCTTATGAGTAAGAATGCTAGGAATAGTAACAGAGTATTGTTTTAATTGCTCTGTTGATTTTTAAAATTATATTTTGAATCGCTTTTGTTCGGTTATTGTACTTTCCATCCCAGAAATTCCATTTAATTTCTAATTCTATGTAACTTCTCACCCTTTGTTGAGATTCTTTATTTATTGAAGTCTCAAGCCATCCTGAGTAGGATCAGGACACAGGGTCTATTTCAAGAGAAACTCTGTCTTTTAGGGATAAAAAGTTAAAGGTTACTTTTTAGGCAATTTCTGATTTCTTTATTCCCTCTGTCCAAAGATTCTTTATGTAGATTGTGATAGGGTATATTAATAATTTCTATGGTTTTCCAAATTTGTTGTTGTATTATAAATGTTATTCCCTGAATTTATCACAGTTTTGGATTTTGAGATTCAAAAGATTTAACTTTTGAAACTCAAAAAACCTTTCCTGTCAAAACTATTTTTTTCTGTCCTGAGTTTCAGAAAGTTATTTCAAGACTCCAATGCTATGATTATTTTTATTATTCCTTTTTAATATTTTCTGTGATGAACTTCTTATCTTAAGGTAATAGGAATTTTGCTTGAGTGAGAGAAAGAAACATGGGGTAAAATGAATAACCAGGACCAAAAAAATACATAAACTAATATAGGAAAACATATTTCACCTTATACATGTTCTGAAACTCCAGAGAGGGCATGGTTGAAAGACATGGGGATCTTCCATTCTGTGACATGGAGCATAATATATTATGAAGTAGTTGAAATTTTCAACTATAAGAATAATTGTTCTTCACCCTATATACCTTCTCATAACTCATTTATCCAAACCTACTCCCCTGCCCCCGCGCTTTCTCCAGAATACCAGGCAGATTGTGTCTGTGTACATGTGCCTGAGCTGGCTCAGCTCTTAGCGCCCCTGTGAAGGAATGATGTCCACAGTGTCCTGTCCTCAGCAGCCCTGCTCAGCTTCTGTAGACTCACACCCATGAGTTTATTTTTCTGACTTGATACATTATATTTTCTTTTCTTCAAAATATTATTTTCAGTGAGCTCTTTTTTATAAAGATTTTATTTATTTATTTATTTATTTATTTATTTATTTATTTATTTATAGAGAGAAGGAAAGGGAAGGAGAAAGAGAGGGAGAAAAACATCAATGTGTGGTTGCCCCTCATATGTCCCCAACTGGGGACCTGGCTCGCAACCCAGGCATGTGCCCTGACAGGGAATTGAACTGGCAATCCTTTGGTTATACAGGCCCATACTCAAACCACTGAGTTACACCATCCAGGGCTCTCTTTTCTTCCTTTTTAATTGATAAACCTACATGGACACATAATCACTCAACATCCATAGTGTGATGCTATTTGCCATCTGCTTATCTTCTGTGGTGAAATGTCTGTTAAGACCTGTGGCCCATTTTCTAATCAGTTTTTTTTAAAAAAATTTGGATCACAGTCCTTTATCAGGTATGTCTTTTGCAAATATTTTCTCTCAGTCTGTGGTGTGTCTCTCATTTTCCTGACATTTTCTATCACAGAGCAGATGTTTTTGATTTTAATGAAACCCAGTTTATTAATTATTTCTTTCATGAATTACACCTTTTGTATTGTAACTAAAAAGTGATCGCCATACACAAAGTCACCTAAATTTTCTCCTGTTATTTTCTAAGAATTTTATAGTTTTTCATTTTACATTTAAGTCTGTGATCCATTTTGAGTTAAATTTTGTGATGGGTATGAGGTCTGTGTCTAGATTATGTTTTTTTTCCATGTTCAGTTGTTCTAGCACCATTTGTTGAAAAGACTCTTTGCTCCATGCACAGCCTTTGCTCCTTTATTAAAGATTAGTTAACTGTATTTGTGTGGGTCTGTCTCTGAGCCCTCCATTCCGTTCAGTTTCTAGTTTTTCACCAATATCATGCTATCTTGACTCCTGTAGTGTTATAGTAACTCTTGAAGTCAAGTAGTGTCAGTCCTCCAGCTTGGTCCTTCCCCTTCAATATTGTGTTGGCTATTTTGGGCCATTTCCCTGCTATATAAGCCTTAAAATTAATTTGCTGATATTCACAAATAATTCCTGGGGATTTTGACTACGATTACATTTTATTTACAGATTAAGTTGGTAAGAATGGGCATCTTAACAACACTGAATTTTCCTGTCCATGAACATGAAATATTTCTCCATTTATTTAGTAGTTCTCTGATATTCATTAGTTTTGTAGTTTTCCTAATATTTTGCACATGTTTTGTTAAACTTACAGCTAAGTATTTAATTTTTTTGGTACTAATGTAAATGGTATTGTGTTTATAATTTCAAATTTTACTTGTTTATTGGTAGTATATAAAAAAGTGATTGACATTTATATATCAATCTTGCAAATTTTCTATAATTGTTGTTAGTTCCAGGGTTTTTTTTTTTTTTTTTTTTTTTTTTTTTTTTTTTTTTTTTTTTTTTTTTTTTGGTTCTTTTAGATGTTCTACACAGACAGCCAAGTTACATATGAGCAAAAACAGTTTTATTACTTCCTTCCCTATATGCACACCTTTTATTTCTTTATCTTACTTTTTACCTTAGCAAAGACTAAGAATTGGTGAGAGGAGACATCCTTGTCTTGTACGTGATCTCAGTGAAAAAGCTTAGTGGAAAAGCTTCTCACTGTCAAGAATAATGTTTGCTGTATGTTTTTTTTTTTTAGGAAATATTTTTAAAATCAAGTTTGAGAAAGTTCCCATCTGCTTTTCCTGCAGTTATTGATATGATGTTATGACTTCTTATTTAGCCTGTTGGTGTGATGGATTATAATTAATTGATAAATAATTGATGAACCAGATTTGCATAGCTGGGATGAATCCCAATTGATCATGGTGTTTGGTCTTTGATGTATTGTTGAATTTGGTTTGCTAATATCTTGTTGAGGATTTTTAAAATATCTGTTCATGCGAGATATTGGCCTGCAGTTTTTTTTTTTTTATTATAAGGTCCTTTTCTGGTTTTCATATTAGTTTAATAATGGCCTCATGGAATGAGTTAGGAAGTGTTCCCTTTGCTTCTGTCCTTTGGAAGAGACAGTAGAAAATTGGTACCTCATATTTTAACGTGTTTTAATTGTCTCTCGTTTTTGATTTCCAAGGTGTCAAAGAGATAAAGAATTCATGCTAGTTAATGAATGTTGATAAATGAAGGTGCACTGTATGACTACATTTCCCAGATAATTTGTACATATTACCAAAAGACTTTTGTATATAATGCCACATGTAAATAGAAAATTTCTTTTCTTAAAAGGAATCATAGAGAGAGGAGGCAGAATAATAGCAGCCAGCAGAAGAACTTTTTAGTGCAGGACATTTTTTGTGTGATACTATTCACATCTTATCCCAGCATGTTACTCTAGTTCTGCTAGCTTGGGGGCACCTTCTTTGCACCTCTGAAGCCTGTTGCATCTGTTTTGCCTGAGTATACTTTAATCGGTGTTTTAAAGAAATTTGCTTATATTCCTTTCTTCCTTTACAAGCTTCATTTAAAAAATTGATAGTATCCTCTTTCATTGTCTTAGCCTGAAATCAACACTATCAGTAGGATAGAGTGAAAAACTGTCAATCCCAAATCCATCATTTCCATTTATGGAAAAAGAGCCATAGTTTTGCAGGGATGAATTCTTTTATTGAAGTAAATAGAGTACTTTTTGAAGATTGTTCACATCGTACCACAAAAATGCAAGAAACAAACCTGATAATCTAAAAGAATGGCTGCCTTTAACAGATATTTGCATTTAATATTTGAAAGGGAATGAGACCTACATGGAATAATCTGTACTTTCTGTATCATTTACAACCTGTTGTCTTTTATCAGCTGGAGTTGGTACTTTAGATTCCTTAAATGCATTCATTGTTAGGAATTTGCTGAATACAAATAAAATGTGCCTGGCATATATATATTTTATAAAATACAATGAAGAGTATTATTTTCTAATCTAATAAATGAAATTATCTAGTGAATTTTACAAAGCATTTTTATTTTTTTATTTTTTAAATATATTTTATTGATTATGCTATTACAGTTGTCCCATTTCCACCCCTTCATTCCCCTCCACCCTGCCCACCCCCTCCCACCCACATTCCCCCCCTTTAGTTCATGTCCATGTGTCATAAGTTCTTTAGCTTCTACATTTCCCACATTATTCTTGCCCTCCCCCTGTCTATTTTCTACCCACCATCTATGCTACTTATTCTCTGTACCTTTTCCCCCTCTCTCCTCCTCCCACTCCTCTGTTGCTAACCCTCCATGTGATCTCCATTTCTGTGTTTCTGCTCCTGTTGTAGTGGTTTGCTTAGTTTGCTTTTGTTTTAGGTGTTGTTAATACCTGTGAGTTTGCTGTCTTTTTACTGTCCTATTTTTTATTTTCTTTTTCTTAGATTAGTCCCTTTAACATTTCATATAATAAGGCCTTGGTGGTGATGAACTCCTTGAACTTGACCTTATCTGAGAAGCACTTTATCCGCCCTTCCATTCTAAATGACAGCGTTGCTGGATAGAGCAATCTTGGATGTAGGTCCTTGACTTTCATGACTTGGAATACTTCTTTCCATCTTGCCTGTAAGGTCTCTTTTGAGAAATCAGCTGACAGTCTGATGGGAACTCCTTTGTAGGTGACTGTCCCCTTATCCCTTGCTGCTTCTAGAATTCTCTCCTGCATTTTAATCTTGGCTAACATAATTATGATGTACCTTGGTGTGTTCTTCCTTGGGTCCAACTTCTTTGGGACTCTCTGAGCTTCCTGGACTTCCTGGAAGTCTACTTCCTTTGCCAGATTAGGGAAGTTCTCCTTTATTATTTGTTCAAATACATTTTCCACTTGTTGCTCTTCTTCTTCCCTTTCTGGTACCCCTATAATTCAGATGTTGGGATGTTTAAAGATGTCCTGGAGGTTCCTAACCCTCTTCTCATTTTTTAAATTCTTGTTTCTTCCTTCTTTTCTGTTTGTTTCTTTCTTCCTTCTGGTCCAATCCATTGATTTGAGTCCCAGTTTTCCTCCCATCTCTATTGGTTTCCTTCATTTCACTTATTGTAGCCTGCATTTGTTCATCTAATTTGAGCAAAGTCAGTCAATTCTGTGAGCATCCTGATCACCAGGGCTTTGAATTGTGCATCTGATAGGTTGGCTTTCTCTTGGTCACTTAGATAAATTGGCTCTGGGGCTTTGATTTGTTTTTTGGTTTGAGCCATTTTTGTTTCTGGTTTTTTTTTGTTTGTTTTTTTGTTTTTTGTTTTTTTTTTTTGTTTTGGTCTAGTCGCGGCTGTTACGTAGTGAGGGGTGGAGCCTCAGGTGTTCCCCAGGGTGGGGCAGCCCAGTTGCTGGGTAGTGATGCTGTATGTGGGGGCGGGGTCTGAGAGGAGACTATGGTGCTTGCCCTGCTCACTCTCGAATTCCAGTCCATTCTGCTGCTTCCCCTTTGCCTGGATTATCTGCACGTGAATGTGGGACCACCTTGTCAGCCAGCCACCTTGCTCGACCTCACTGGGTCTGCACAGTTGCCACCCCATGCCTGGGGTCTGCTAGCCGCCACCTGTGCACCTGGGATCTGCCAGCTGCTGCTGCCTGCGTGCCCAGTCCACACCTCCACTTTTTCCTGCCGTGACTCCACCCCTCTTACCTGTCTGGATGAATGGTTGTTGGACTTCTGTACAGTTCAATTTTCTATGAGTTCTGGTTGTTTTCTTGTTTCTAAATCTTTGTTGTCCTTAATTTTTGTTGTGAGAGGAGGCACAGTGTGTCCACCTACACCTCCATCTTGGCTGGAAGTCCTCGAAATTATCTAGTAAATTTATGATTTTACAAAGATTTCAACTTGTTTGGAAATTGCCTCTTATAGAAACAAGTTCTATTAACATTGTCAGCTTTCAGAACAAAACATTGTTTAAAAAATTAGATACTTTAAATTTTCAATGCCATATAAAGTATATTAGTGACTGCAAGGAAGCAGGCTTGTTTCCTTTCTTTGGTGTAGTTTATTATTTCTTGGCAGGACAAGTTAGAAAACCATTTGGAAAGTTTAGATTTTTCAAACTTGATTTCTCAATATGCCAGTTGGTCAAAATAAAGAATTCCCTTCATTAGTTTACCCAGACAACAGTTTTAGTTCTATTTCATACATTATTTAGCCTGACATGAAGCCAGTTTTCAATAAACACGTGCTGGATTGATGAATGAGTGCCTGTGCTTGTCAAATATTTGCAGGGTGGAGTTGATAGGTCAACATGAATGCTGTTGCTTCAGCTGAATGACATCTCCCCTCAGACCCTGTGGCCCAATGATGTCTTAGTCTTAGGAGAGGTATTGAAGGATAATATTTTAAAAGTCTCTGGAGTAAGCCTTTCCAGTGCATGAATTGGAAGGTCAGCCAACCCCACACATATCTTGCTTCTTTCAGGGCAGCTCTGCTCTGGGATGGGACCTAGAGATGTAGGCAACCCTATTTTGTTGCCTCACCAGCCCTTAAAACAGTACTTCTCAAACTTCAGTGTATATGTAAACCATATACATGTTGTTAAAATGAAATTCTGTTATTTGTTAACCAACTGTAGGCCTAGTGTTCTTTGTTTTATCAGATACTTTATGTTTTGTGTTAATACAGTATAAGAACAGGCCAAAGCTTGCTATTTTAATTTATTTACCTAAAATATGAACGATCAACAAAGCACAGATAGCTATATTCATTTTTCCCTGATGCATAGTTCAATCCTTGGATTGATTATGAAGCATTAAATTGTCTTGTTTGGATGATGTGGGATAGTTGGATGCCATTAATTACTAGTGAGTGTGGTCTGTGCACTGTCCTTCTTCAGGGCCTGAGAGAAATGGCTTCTCACTATTTCAAATCCCTCCTGGTGACTCATTTATTAAACTGAACTGTATTCTCCCACAGTTCAAGGACGTGATGTTTTGGTAATACTTTTGCTTCTGTAATAATCCCTTCTTTCATACTCTGAGCTGACTACTAAATTCATTGTTATTTCATTTCCTCTGACTTTTAAATGTTAACATCTGCTAAATTTTATAATTTCCCAAAGAAAAGGAAATTGAACATGAACCATAGTGCACTTGCACAAAATATGGGCAACTGTTGTAGATTGAGTGAATAAATAATGAAAAACCTCTTGATACATTCTCCTAGTATGAGTCTTTGGTTTACTTGATTCCATATATTCTTGTTATACCAAATTAGATTTTTCAAAGTGGTAGAACTTGTACTATCACAGGCATTTTTACTCAGGGAGTATTTCATAGTAGAAAAGTGACCACTTGCACAGAGAGTTTAACAGTTGGCTATGGATGATAATTGCCTGTGAACAAACAATCAACTATAATGCTGCAGATTGATTTGTGAAGGTAAACTTCTAGTTGACTTCTATTGTGGGAACTAAGTTATTATATGTTGGGAGGTGTCCTTTAGGCCTCCGTTACATTTCTTCCTCTGGTAAATGGACTTGATGAGACTTTATTACCTGAATTTCAAACACTAGAACTGAAATGGGACCATTCTGGAAATACAATAAAATCCATAGAACTTCTTCAAGATAACTGTGCACATACTGATACACTCAAAATTTTAAATGTTATTTTAGGAAATTTGTAGAACTCTAAGATTAAGCATACCACTTCTAGAAATACATCTGATGGAACCAAAAACACTAATTCTAAAGAACATAAGCACCTGTATGTTCATTGTAGCATTGTTTACAATTTGCCAGATATGGAAACAGCCCAAGTGTCCATCAGTAGATGAGTGGATAAAACAACTATGGGACATTTACAGAATGGAATAGTACTTAGCCATAAAAAGAAGAAAATTTTACCTTTTGCAACAGTATGGATGGACCCAAAGAACGTTAAGTGAAATAAGCCAGTCAGAGAAAGATAAATACCATATGATTTCACTCATATGTAGAATCTAATTAACAGAATGAACTAACAAGCAAAATAGACAAACTCATAAATGGAGAACAGATGAAAGCTAGTGGGTGGGGATGGTTAGGAGATTGAGGGATTGAGCAAAAGGAAAAAGGACCCAAGGACATGGACAACGGTGCGGTGATTGCTTGGGGGTAGGCGGTATAAAGGGACTAAATGGTAATGGAAAAAATATAACAATGATCTATTTAAAAAAGACTAAAGAATATCTGAGGTTAGAAGGAGAAGAAATAAAAATAAGATGGCATTAAAGAGGGGAAGGTATCACTGGTAAGATCAAAAAACAAGACAAAAATGAAAAAATAAATAATTTTAATTTACACAGTGTTCTTCAGATTATTAGCTTCTAATAATTATGCATGCTCTACAGAAAGACAATTGCTCTGGGAGTTCTAATAAGTGACTTCCCTCTTAAGATTAGTGGCAAAGATGAAGGAAAATTTGTAACTTGTACTAAGATAAATGGCAATACACAAATGCAACAGTCACACTTTAAAAATTTATCATAGAGAAATAAAAAGGGGTAGCTGAAAATATGTATGTATATGCATGTTCATTTCAGTGTTGCAATAACAAAACTACAAGCACCCTGCATTCTACAGTAGAGCCCTGATCAATTAAATGTGGAATATTTTTGTCAATACTACTATGTAATCCTAAAAAATAATGTTGTAGACCAATGCACATTTATTCAGTGGTGTGCTGGTCAATGTTTGACAACTGGCTCTCTCACAGAAATTTTGACTGGAGATGTTGTTGACTTCTGTGATGTAAATACTACACCATGCTTGATTTCAAGTTACCAACGTGATGCCACTGAATACAGGGTTGGGGAGAGATGTGCACAATTGATTCCCTTAAGATGTAATCCACATCCAGCACACCACTGAATTAGAAGCCACTTGCAGTCTCATTTAAATGCAGATTCTGATATTGGAGTTCTGGGAGAAAGCCTGAGAATTTTCACATCTATTGTAAGAAGCTCCAGCTCCTGGTCTGGGGACAGTTGGAACATCAAATTTGTACAATAATATCTGTAGACAAGGGGAAAACCTGTTCCCAATGTATTCATATATGAAATTAAAACAGAAGACAAAATTGTATAGATTGTCATACTATCTTCCCTAGATATATGTAACATAAACATATTGTATATATTATATACTATAATCGTATTTGTATATGTAGTATTTACAGGCCCAGTAAGTTGATGCATGGTTAAATTGTAGTAATGAAAGCAAAATCAAATTTTATTTTTGTCTCCTATGGCCTCTTTCAAATTAATTTTGTGGAGAAAGTTTCTCCTCTTCAATGTAAACTTAAAAGCAAACTGTCTAAATTGCAAAGCACAATATTGATTTAGAAATAGAAAGTGAAGCTTTAATAATCAAAACTCCAAACTTTATTTTTTTTTTCAGTTGGGAGAGTTTTCAGGTAGCTTTCTGCTTTGGGTGATGGGTGCAGGGGTGGCTTTTCCTCCTTCTCTTTCTCTTGATCTGAAATTTGCCAACCCTGACTTCAGGCCCTTGCGCGATAGGTGTGTGTGTGTGAAAGAAAGAAGAGGAAGGGGATAAGTTTTTACTGGAACTGCTAGTGCTGTAAACTGCCTTGTGCTCTCTGGGCCTGCAAGTGGCTAATGCAAGACTGCCCTCATGCAGCGCTTTGGTGGATCCCTCAGACCCCCATGTCCGGGGCCTTCTTACCTGCCATGCCTCAGCATGCAAATTACTATTCTGTGTGGTCTTCTGACAGGCTTTCTGCCAACACCTAGAATTCTGAATCCGCCCCAGTTTCAGATTGCTGAGGTCCCTTCTCCCTTCTAAAGATCAAAGACATTTCCAATCTCAGCACTTTTTCATGTGAAAAATTTTCACTCATCTTTAAACTCAGAAAGCCAAGTGAGCAGCGGCTCTCCTGGCTCCACCATCAGAGCAGCCTACCTTCACACCCTCTAGATTCCCCCAGGGGAATGGCAGACTCCAGCCCATGTGGTCACATGTAAAACTCTCCCCCTTTCTATTGAAGTCAGGGACCTCTTCTTCGTTGTTGAACTTTAGGTGTGGGGTGGGCATTCCTAATTTGTCCCCCTCAGGTGTCAGTGGGACATCCAGCATTTTAATAGTTCTCTCTTCAAATCTTCCCTTGAAAATCTTCTTCCTCCTCACTTTGGGATTCATTTTGTGTTATGATGGGGTTGAGAATTCTAAGAGCCTTGGAAAAGTCCTCTCCCCTCCACTTGAAAAAAGGATAAATTATACATTTGCATCTAACTCTTCCTTCTGGTATGCAAGGTCAATCATGTTTTGTTCCTGAGTGAATGTGCAGGAATTGTCTTGATTGAAATTCACCTTTAGCAAACATGTCACAAAAATGGAGGGTAGGCCTCAAAAAACTAACATTGACTGTGGTGAGGTAGTGAGGTTATGAACGTTTTCCTTTGAATTTGCATTTATTTTCCCAGTTTTTGTGACTAACTTAAAATATATTACTAAAACCAACATATTTTTACACGTTTGGCTTTTTAAATCTGTCAGTGAATCACTTATTTCTATAACTAGCTTGGTTCTTGTTTTTGTTTAATCTCCAAATGCTATCCTCATTTATGCCACAGTTAGGATATTAGGTGTAAATGTCATGTTTTTAAAGAGTCAGTTTAATATCTGAGTAATACAGTGGAAGCTTAGAATTTTATATTATACGTGTATAAAAATGGTTTTTCTTGTTGAAGGCAAATATTGCCTGATTTACTGTAAGTTCTAAAAGCTCTCTGTGATCCTTGGTTGTCTTTGTCTAGAGTTACCTTTGTCTTTTTGTGTACTTCCTTTTTAAATTTATAAAAAATGTGAAAGAAACAATATTTTTCCCTTAATTAACAGCAGCACACCAAATTACCCCATGGTTAGGAGAGATAATGGGAAACAGGGCCAGATGTACAATATAGCTATGTACAGAAGGAATGAATGGATGGGTGGATGATGGTATCTTGGCTGACAGGTAAAGCATAGCTTGGCAGTGTGAAAGCAGGTAACACTTGGAAATACAGGCAGTGGATACTTGGTGTCAAAACTCATTTGGTCCCATGGATTTTAAAGTCCCTGGGTTAAGGATAAAGGTCAGAACTATAGGCGGTAGTTTGAATGAATATAGTATTCAGGGCGCTTGTTTTAGAGATGTTGTTCTAGAGTCAAGAATTCCAATTCACTTCTTATGCCAACCTTTGAACCGGTGAGTCTTTTCAGTATTTAATATCAGTAAAAAGATTAGTATGAAGCAGTTGGCAGGGGAAGGAAAATGGAAAACTCTAGTTATTTGACTTCAAATGCATTATTAGGGTTACACCAGAAGGTGGATGTGTGAAGATAGATACTGGGGTTGAAAATTATGTGCATTTGAATAATTTGGAAGACATTAAAATGTGGATTTTCAGTCTTTGAACTAAATGGCTGAGTGTACATCAGACATCTGCATGGCTGTGAAGTATCTCAAGTGTGATTCTTATGTACTCTGGAGTCTAAAAATCACCAAAGCAGAGAGTGGCAATCACCTCAAGATGAGCCTATGGCTTGAAATGCCTTTTGCTTTGAGTACTGCTGATATTCCCAGCCTTTAATATTCAGCTGAAACATTATCTCTTTTTTAAAGCTCTTCTCAATTTTCCTAGAGGAAATGAATCACACAGCCCTTGATTCACGGTCTACTCCAGGAAGTTCATTCAAATATGGCCTGTTCAATATTTCTGGAAGAAACTAAAAGCTTTTCCTCTTGTTCACATAAATAATACCATGCCATTGCATCTTTATTACTCCTGGCTTTGTGAAATGAAGTTTTAAAATCTACTAAACATCCTCTAATTAAAAAAATTGCTCTAGGGGAAAGAGATAAGAACTGTTTTATTAATCAAAGACCATGTGCCTATATATAATCTGTTTTCCACCTGTCTGTCATTGCTTCATTGGCAGAATGCTTGTTTTCAAATATAAATGAGTCCAATTTTATAACTTCTGTATATCAGTCATTCCTCTGACTGATGCCGGTGACCAGCTGTCTGAGAACCTATCATCCAAGGTTGGTTACTGCCTGCCACATGCCATCTTCTTCCTAATACTATGTAAATTTACGATATTCTTTCTGAGTCCCTTAATCGCTTCATTATTCCACGTTTCAAAGCAGTCTGCACCTGCTGGCTTCTGAAAGGAGCCTTTGCTCGCATATCTGCAATATAGTTAAAAAGGCCTAGATTTTTGTGCTATCACTGATGGTGTCACACGGATTGTGGTAAAACTTGGACACTGCTTTGAAATGGGATTTTTGAAGGCCCTGTCAGTGGCAGTGTTTATTGTGAGTTTATTTGCTATTTTTTTCCCGAAAGTCTGTAACTGTAAAATATTAACCATTTATATTCTACTGTGCGCAGTAGTACTTTGTTCTGGGTGCTTTGAGAGATATCAAAGCAAAATAAGTTAAAAAAGTAAGATAAAGTTTTTGCCCCATTAATTTACCCTACTCATCACTTAATTGGGTAGGATACAGTAGGCATTTCCCCTTTCTGCCCTAATACCACCTCCAGCACTTGCAGCCTCTTCTACCTCATGAGATTGCTTGTATGTCCCACTAAAGAACCTTCCCTTCCAGCCTCTCACTCATCTAGGCCTGGCTCTTGACCCACCTCTGACAAGCAGATGCGCATGCTTAAGTTACTGCAGGAAACATGCGGAATGCATTCCGGTGAGGTGAGGCAGCTGCATCCGCTTAGAAAGAAGCAACAGGCAACAGTGGTGGGGCTGTAGTGGGAGCACCTAACGGCTAGCATGGCTGGGGCTGGTGGTATTATGTAACGTGTCTGCCTCATTTGTGGGTGGATGGGTGATAGCTGTGATGTCTGCATGAAATCAGTTCTATGACTTTAATTGGGGCATTTCCCCGGTTGGGAAGTCTCTGTGACTAGTTGTAGAGCTTTTTTGATTCTGTGAGTTACTCAAAATATTTAATGTAGTGAGAATTATTCTATTGCTTATAACTAAGGCTAAAAATGATTATATCTTTAGAGAATAACAAAAGAAAGTATATCTAAATTTTTGAGTAGACAATTAAATATAATGGGATGGAGATAGACAAAGGCTCAAGGAGATAGGAGAGATTCACAGATGAGGTAGATATTGAGCTCTGGAGTCTCAATTCATTCAACAAAACTATAAGCCAGCAATTTTCAACCTTTTCCATCTCATGACTCACATGAATTAATTACTAAAATCCAGTGGCACACCAAAATATACATTATATTTTCTGCAGACGTGACAAAAATAGTTATAATTTTGATTCATTCACACCAGACAGCTATTGTTGTGTTGGCTGTTGTTAATTTTGTATTTGATAATCTCCCAGGGGTGTTCAACCTTCTGGCATCTCTGGAACACATAGAAAGAAGAGTTGTCTTGGGCCACACATTAAATACAAAAACACGAATGAAAATGGTTTTAAGTAAATTTGTGATTTTGTGTTGGGACACATTCATAGCCATCCTGGGCCATGGGCTGGACACCCCTGAAGGGAAAAGAGGTCATTGCTTCTGACTAAATAGTCAGTCGATTACATGCTTGAAAAATTCTTATGGCATGCTGGTTGAGAATCGCTGCTATAAGCGGTTGATGTATACTAGATATGGTATTAGGTGCTTGGGCTAAAAAAAGTGAGCCAGCACGACATAATTCCTGCCTTCATGAAGTTTACAGTCCAATGAAAAAGAATTCAATCTTCATTACAGCAGCTGTGACAACAGCTCTGTTGGAGGGATAGTAGGAGGCAACATGAACTTATACTGGGGATGCTTAGGTATTCGAGAACAGTCAGGCAAGGCTTCCCTGAGGAGTGTCTTTGAGAAAAACCTGAACAATGCATGCACCGCAGTTAACTGCTGGAGGAGGGTCCTTAGGTGAAGAACATCCAGGTAAAGACATCAGCATTTCTAAAACGTTTCACAGTGAGATTGAATATGGCACATTTTAAACACTGGAGAATTGTTGAATTGTCTGTATTGTTGAAATATATAGAATATGGAAGTAAAAATGGCCAAGATAATCTGTAAAAAAACCAAATATTTTTTCTTTTACATTTAACTTTGATGGTTAGAGAGAGTTTACTGAGGTTAGTGCTTATGAAAAGTAAAATCGAGGCTGAGAATATGCAATGTTACGGTGCCAGTATTATTCTTTGCAAATAAAGTTGAATACTCTATTGGTCCTTCAATGTACCCTTTGTTCTATGTAATCTTGAAACACAGCTTTATATGGGCTTATGTCTGGGTAAAGAATTGATATTATTATCTGAAATTGAATCATTATAAACAATTCTGAGTCAAAATAGTAGAGTTTTGTGGAAATGACAGATGCTTTATAAACGCTTTTAGAATGGATGGAAGACTGACTAGCAAAGTTTGAGAATGTAAATTTTCTTATTTTGAAGTGGCTGGGTGTCTGTACAATTTGTGTGATGGTGTACTGGACCAGGAGAGGGCCAGTAGCAGTGCCCAGAGGGATGAAGAGAAATAGACATATGATACATTCAGGAGGATAGGGTCATTGATTAAATAGATAAGTGGAGTGAAGAAGGGGATGCAATGAAGATGTTGCTTCTCCAGGGGCTGGAAAGAAGTATTCAAGTCATGAAAGGCAAGGACCTGCAAACAAGATGACTCTATCCAGCAAAGCTTTAATTTAGAATGCAGGGGCAGATAAAGTGCTTCTCAGATAAGGTCAAGTTCAAGGAGTTCATCATCACCAAGCCCTTATTATAGGAAATGTTAAAGGCCCTTAACTGAAGGAAAAGAAGATAAAAAATATGAACAGTAAAATGACAACAAACCCACAACTATCAACAACTGAACCTAAAACAAAGACAAAAACAAACTAAGCAAACAACTAGAAGAGGAACAGAATCACAGAAATGGAGATCATATGGAGGCTTAGCACCTGGGGAGGGGAAGGGGGAGAAAGGGGGAAAATGTACAGGGAATACGAAGCATAGATGGTAGGTAGATGATAGACAGGGGGAGGGTAAGAATAATGTGGGAAATGGAGAAGCCAAAGAATGACCCATGGACATGAACTAAAGGGCAGGGGGGATGTGGGTGGGAGGGGGTGTGTAGGGAGAGGGGAATAAATGGGGGAAATGGGACAACTGTAACAGCATAATCAATAAAATATATTTCAAAAGATGTTGCTTCTTCATTAGAAAGACACAGACTTGTGGTTTCTAAGTGGCCTTTCTGTCCACCTGTGATGGTACAAATAAATCACACAATGTTTCCATTTATACACATTTCAGTTTAATTTTAAAAGTGCAAATACCTTTAAAAACACAGTAGTAATATATCTGAATCTGTTTCTCTTTTCTGTTGCCTAGAAAAGCTTCAGGTAGAAAACTCAGCAAGTGTTTATCCAGTGACTGTGGCAAAATTTGGATAACATTTGGGCACATATTTGAAGAGCCATATGTGATTTATTCATGAGGTGTATTGATGAAAAATAATAATTTACACTGATATAACACTTTGTAGTTTTTCCCAAGATCTTTATTCATTATTTCTTCTTGTACTCCCCTTGCTCTGTGAAACACAAAGTAACCCACATCGTACAGGTGAGAGCACATGGACTCAGGAGGGATTACTAGCTGGAAGGTCAGGACAGCTGCAGGCAGCAGAGCACGGAGAGAATCTTGGCTTCACGTTCTCACTCAGAAACAAGAAGAAGAGCTAAGCACTTTGTTTCTATTAGGAGATAGTTTCCAGAAGGTCCAGAATACACCGCCATCCTAGAGTCTCCCTTTTGGGATTATTGATTTTATGTTGGTTCTGGAAAAACAAAAAACTCACAAAGGGCTTCTGAACCTCCTCTTCTGGGCTAAAGGAATTCAGATTTTTAAAAACCTGCCTCAGGAAGGTTCCCTTAAAGCATAATCACTTTAGCATGTATGAATTAGCATGTATGTGATGGACAGGAAGAAATCTAATAAAGCCTGTTTCCCTCTGTGTCCCATTGTTTCTGGATAACTCAGTGAGAATTCTTTACCACGTTTCTCTTTCCCCTCCTACTTGTGGATTACCTATTTTCCCTTTGGAATCCCAGACCCCTGCCCACCTTCTCTTTGGACCAGAATGGCATACGAGCCCCAAGTATGTGATGAGTCTTGAGTCTCATACCTTATGGCACTTCTGGCATGTGCATGCATAATAAGCTTTGTATATTATTTCTCTTGTTAATCTGTTTTTATTAATTTGATTATTAGCCCATGCAGAAGAACTTAGAAGATGGGAGGAAAGTTATTTGTTTATTTATTTTTACAGCCCCACAAGATATATGAACTGCTAACTGGGTAAAAGTCACTTAATTATAATTTGGAAGGTCATGATAATTTTCCTTAATATATGTACAGGCTATCTCTTATCAAGAAAAGTGAAATAGAAGGTCAATCAATGTCTGTCAAACATTGTTGAGCAAAGGACAATTTAGGTCAAAATAGTTCTGAGCTCTGACTATGAAGTTCAGGTTTCCTATCATGGCCTTATTTTGAATCTTATTCCTCAGGGTTGTTTTTAATTTTGTTTTTTTATCATGACTTGAATTGATCCTTTAGGTTAGAATTATCTTCTGTTCTTGAGGGTGAGGACATTGTTTCTACTATTGTGTGTTTGCATGAAGAGCTAGTACAACACCAAGTTGATTGTTACTCAAAACTCTTAACAGCGCAAAGATGCAAATGTGTAAAAAATGGCTTTCAAAACCCAGCTTATCTTTAGGGGATAACTTGCTGAGAGATGCTCATAGCAATGGCATAACATTACTCAGCTCTGTGAGGCACTTGCTGTAAAGCTCCAATGTCATTACTCAAAGGACCATATTTGTTTATAGATGGACAATTACAAGTAGCTCTCGGTGCTGAAATTTTGTGAAAATATCCACTCGTCTAGGTCTCCTGATTGCCCTACTTACATAGTACAAACAGATTTTCTTGGTATGAGGGCCAGAGTACTGATGCTAAACAAGATGTGGCTGTTAAGCAAGATCTATTAGTAACTAATGATCACAGTTGGCTTTTGTCAGGTTTAATCAGTTTGAAGAATAACTTAGTTGTGCTTTGATAATCTTATGAAATAGAATTCCTTGTCCAAAAGCCAATTAATTTTATTCTCTACAGAACAGAATTAAATGATATGTAATTGCAGAATTTAAATATTATTATACATTAATAACTACAACCGTACACTTACACAAGCATACAGCTTACATGTGCATATGTTTATTATATAGTTTCTAAATGATTTAAAAGGCTAGTCTGCATATGTTATTAAGCTGGGCACTTTAACTTGACAACCATCAATTTGTCAATCTGAAAATGGGGTAAGAAGGATGAGATGGTAAGTAGAAAAATAAAGTGCTAGATGTGAGCATGGAAGAGCATCCTACTATAGTATTTCTTTTCCTTTCTTTTTTTAAATCCTTGCTTGAGGATATTTTTTTTTTCTTTGCTTTTACAGAGAGAAGAAGAGAAAGAGAGAAACACTGATGTGAAAGAGAAGCACATACTGCTTGCCTCCCGCACATGCCTGGACTAGGGTTGGGTGATGCAGGATCAAACCGCAACCTAGGTGTGTGCCCTGACCAGGAATCTAACTGCAACCTTTGGTTATGGAATGACGCCCTAACCAACTGAGCCACACCGGCCAGGGCACTATAGCATTTTTTAATTGAGATTAGCATGTTCAAGACTTTGAAAGAAACTTTATTTAGGAGGAACAAATTTTATTTTCTTGGATAGAAAATTTTAGAAATAGCATGTGTTATGACTGTATTAACAGAAGCATCATACATATTAAGTACTGTAGTCTTTTTTCAATCACTGGGATACAAAGAAAAATTCCATAACCAGTGAGGCAGAAAGCTTGGCTTTCACTGAAAAAATGATTAAGGGGAAGAAGACTGCCAGCTAATGAGCTGGCTGGACTTACACGGACATTATCCTGAAAGGCCATGATAGGAAACATGAACTTCAGAGCCAGAGCTCAGAACTGTTTTGATCTAAAACTAATGCTCTTGAGCGAATAGTAAGAATTTTCTTCTTATAACAATTTCAAAAGAAATGAAATAGAGGAAAGAAGTGGGTTCATCAAATGAAAGGTAAGTGGTGCAATTAAACACAGACACACATAGACACACACACAACTTTAGTCCCTCAAGAGAGGGCGGGAGAAGTTATGAGAAGGGGATAAAAAAGAGGAAAACATTAGTGATCCTCATATTTATTTTCCAATATTTATTTTTAACAACCCCAGTGAAATTGTTATTTTTGTTCATTTTTAAGTGGAGTAAATTAATATATGATGGTATATAAGCTATTTTAAAAACACTTAGAATAGCTATCAATGAGACATTCTTTAGTTTGGAGACTTTTGTTTATTCATGAAACATTTTCTTCTTAATATAGTAACTAATGATCACAGTTGGCTTTGGTGCTTCTCCATTCTAGAAGCTCTGATATCATTGCACTACACACTGTAAGATTTTAAAAAATGCATCTTAACTGCATATGTATTGAACAATGAGGTAACTCAGTGGAGCTGTAATGCCAGATTCATTTGCAATGATAACCATCATTACTATTTACAGCATTTGTTGAGAAGATGAGGCTGTCATCTTTTTTTGAAAAGAAATTGACTGAATATGATATAGGACCCCTGTTTTGGCCTTATTTCTTTAGTCTATTTCCTGTAGTGGTTACAGCTGAACCAGAATTCAGCACCCAGGATTTCAGTGGCAGAATCCATATTCTTGAACTATCTCTTTAATTGTATGTTCTGCCTGAGTATTCTGCCAAAACACAGGAGGGCAGCATGGGGCTGGGAGAGGACATTCTCCCAAGGATTTTGCTTAGTTTCGTCAGGCTCATGAACTCTTATGGTTGTTTCTTCTGTGACTGCTCTCCCCATAAGGCCTTTACCCAAGGCAGTCATGCAAGTCTTAAGAGGTAACAGAATAAAAATAAAGTTTTCTCATAAAAATGACTTTTTCTGAAAATAGACAATGGTCTGTGTGAGATATTATTTCAGCATTTTATTAAAAGCCAAAAGTTATATGAACAAAATTAGACTTTGTTTAATAGGTGGTAGCTTTCTGTTATATCTGAAACTAAAATTTACAGCTTAGAATATTCTAACTGTGGAAGATAAATATTTCAATACTGTGCTTTATAATGTGGAAGCAAAAGGAGCTGTATGGAAAGTAACCCCAGAGAATTTCTGATCTGATCAGAAATTCCTAACAGGACAGGTCATGGTGGGTAGTCATGCCCCAGGCATATGACTTCTTTAGTCAAAGGTTATCTTTGCCTTAAGCAAGCCCTGCCCACTGGCTTGGGCATCCTGGTTAACACACCTTTCAAATGTCTTTCTTCAGACCCCTCCTTCTGAATCTCTCTAGAGAAGATATCATCTTTAACTGTCCTATAGTGCCACCCCACCTTGCTATCTCCCACTTAGTAATCTTCCTTATGCTCCCTCCTTAATTGCAAATGCATAAGAGAAGCTGCAAACTGTCATTTCTATGAAAGACTTTTCTCATTCTGTTGAGATTTTTCTTCCAGAGGCATCTTCTATTTCATTAAAATAAATTTTGATAAAAATTCTCTACCAGTTTGGACATTCTTCTGTCTATAATAATGTGAAACATGTATTTGGTCTTCTGCACTGAGCTCCTAAAACCCTTGGGGTTTCCCAAGTGATAAAAGCAATAAAGATGTTTTTTTGTTATATTAGTGAGGGGCCCTTTGGAATGTATCTAGGATAGAGGCTTGTTGCTAGGAGAACCAACCATGTGATTAGAAGGTTGGAACTTTTGTCCCGTTCCCTCGACCTTCTGGAAGGGGAGAGGGGCTGGAGGTTGAGTTCAATCACCAATGGCCAGTGATTTAAGCAATCATGACTATGGAATGAAACTTCCATAAAAAACTGAAAAGATGGGGTTGAGAGCTTCTGTGTTGGTGAACACCTGGAGATTCAGGGAGAGTGGTACACCTGGAGAAGCCATGGAAACTCCCCACCTTTTCCCCTTACCTTGCCCTAGGCATCTCTTCCATCTGACTGTTTCTGAGTTATATTCTTTTTATAATAAATCTGTGATTTACTAAGCAAAACGTTTCTCTGAATTCTGTGAGCTGCTCTTGCAAAATAATTGAACCTAAGGAGGGGGTCATGGGGATCTTTGAAACAGTCAGAGGTGCAGGTAGCAATCTGGACTAGCGACAGGCATCTGAAGTCGTAGTGTGGGCAGTGGGCTTATAGACTGAACCCTGAACCAGTGGTGTTTGGTCCTACCTCCAGCTAGATGGTTGTCAGAATTGAGTCAAATTATAGGACACTCAGCTGGTGTCAGAAGGTTGGTTGTTAGTGTAGGAGATACCTCGCTTTTCCACACATTGGAACTAGGTCCAGGAATATAAAAATAAATAGGAGAGACACTAGATATGGAAGATACTGTTATTATTCTTCCCTTGGTTAAAATTCCTAATCTTCAAAAGACCTTGTGAAGCTATGAAGTTTAAAATGTTAATGAAGTAATGTATGAAATCATGATTAAACCACCTATCTGATTTGTGAGTCTGAATGATAAAAAGGAAACAGGTAATATCCATATGCCAAGAAAATCTAGCTGCTGATTATTTGCTAACAAACCTGGGGTCATGGAAATTATTATTGTAGGTGGTAAAGCTTTGGTGCAATGACCTAATACGAGAACCCCGATTCTGGTCTCAGGCCACGAGGAAGCAGAGGGCTTGAGGAACTAGGCTTTGATCTGGTCTGTATTCCATGCTGAGGGAGCAGGCTCCTTCCTCAGATAAATTTGAAAATTGCTTGGCCTGAAGAAAACAATTTCCACATTCATTCAAGCCAGACACGCTAGTTAGCGTCTGACAAAAACATGCTCATCCAGTGAGCGTATATATGTAAAAGGCTTATATTAATGTAATTCATTCCACCCTTACTGATACCTCCAAATTTGCTTTAAACATATCTTGTTGAATCCAAGACACCAGTGGTTCTAAGATTATACATTATTTAATGCATGATATAGAAAAAGAATAACATACTGCTAAGACCCTAAGGTTCAAAGAATCTAAAATGCATCTCTATGTCAGAGTAAATGTGCATTTTCAAAAAGAAGAAATTTTGCTAGCCTCCTCCATTGCACCTGAATCCAAATCTTTCCTAGCTGGGGATGCCTAAACCTCATCGAAGCTTTAAATGAGCTACAATTTGACATGAAAGTAGCCATTCTGGGAAAGCAGAATTTCTAGAATGTTTAATAGCAAAAAGGTTTCAGGTAGCAAAGACGATTCTGAGCAGCATATGTGGATTTACGGAAGAAATAGCTCATTTTTGGGGTTTTACATTATAAATTGAGATCAGTCTTATGCTTTCCAGTGTGTGTTTCAGAGATATTGTCCCTCTCTCCACTCAACCCAGTCTGTAGGAATTGGGTCACATGGGGAATTTGCTGTGTTATGGGGACTTCCAGTCCCTGGCTTGCGTGAGAGTATGCGGATGTGTGAGCAAACCATGGCAATCCTTTTTTTCTCTCCGATGTTTTGCTGATGACAAAATTATTGTTTCTGATAAGATGTAATTGATCTTAGCAATTCTTTCCTTAGGCCCTCTCTAAGAGTTTTCTGTGGGAAAGGGTATCTAGTTCCTCAAGTTTCCCTACTTAGTGTCCATGCTGGATTTCAATCTTCCTTGATGACATCTGCTTCTGAACATTTCATAGAAAGCTACCTCTGCCCTCCTGATCAATATTATTAATTTATTTAACATTATGTTTTGAGTGCCTTCTATTTTTTCAGACATTATTATATTATGAAACATGACATATAGGCATAACTATTGCAAAAAGTGACTCTATTTGAGCAAAGACATGAAGAAAGCATGGGAGTGAGCCATTTGGATTTCTGATGGAAGCAGGTCCCTGCTGGGGGAACAGCAAGGGCACAGACTTTGCAGCAGGAACATGCACCATGTGTTTGAGGGACAAGGAGGTGAGGAACAGGCTGGAGTGGCTGGAGTAGGGTGAAGAGGAAGAGAGCAATAGGATTTAAGAGCAGAGAAGTTGAGGAGAGGGTAGGCCAATGTAAAAGATTTGGTGTTTACTCTGAGTGAGATGGAAAGACACTGAAAGAATTTGTACAAATGTGTAACATGCTCTGACTTCATTTTAAAAGGATTTTTTACATGTGGAAGATAAAAACACTATAACGTGGAAAGATGGAAGCAATGAGAACACTCAGGAGGCTAGCACAATAATCAAAGAGAGGTCATGGTGGCTTGTGCAGGAGTTGGTGGTGGAGGTGGTAAAAGGGTCAGGTTCAGGGCATGTTTTGTAGGGAGAGCTGCCAAGTTTAGATTGACTATGGGATGGAGGATGGAGAATGATGACTCAATGAAGTTTGGCCTGAGTAGCCTGGATAAAAAAATTGCCATTGACTGAGATGGGAAAATAACATAACTAAAACGGTTTGAAGGAGCAAATTAAGAGTTCAGTTTTGAACATTAAATTGGAGATAGTTTGGTGATATTCAAATGATGCTTTCTTCTGTTTAATGCTACAGGATGATCTTACAGAATGACTAATATGTAGAGTGTAAGATTTATTACTCTAATTGACCTTTCATTTGTCATATTCTACATGTTTAGGGAGAGCAAGAGGGTGAGCTTGACACTGGATACCTCCCACCATATACATAAGCTGTAAGAGATTGACCTTTGGTGGTGGCTTTGTGAACAAGAGTGAAGCATGAATACCAATTATACAATTCGTTTATTTCATCTTGTTGGCCATGATACCAGTTTCCATGAAAGGCACACACACCCACACACTAATCATTCATTACTTTCGATTAGTAGTGGTTGCTTGTATGTCTCATCTTGTTAATACCTCTTTTATAGTATTGGCACTCTTTTCTATTTTAATCAACTATTCTAAATTATGTTGAGTTGTTAATTATATTCAAATTTTGTTCTACATTTAAATATATGAATACATATTAATAATTTATTTTTATGTTATTGGCATCACATTACTTGTTAGAAAAATAGACTGATCATAGCATATACTGTAATTATCTATTATCCAGGCCTAAAGAAAGTCTTGGAACATTTAGCTTTCTCTCCACAAGTTCCTTTGTGACAGAATCTAAGTTGTAGATATAGTGCCAGTGGGGCAATTAATGAGTAGTCCAGGCCTTTTAAATAGAAGCAAGGCTTCTACAGCAGACATGCAAATAATGAAGTGTTATTAGGTAAGATGCAGGGAAAAAAGGGGTAGGGCTCATTCATATTTATGATGATAATTTATTAGTAATTAGTAACTATTCATGATGATAATTTATTAGTAATTAGTAACTATTAGTAATTATTAGATGATAGAATTTTTAAAGCTCCAATTTTGCATCCATAATCTTTTGAAGATCATCTATGAACTCTTAATTAAATTCTAGTTTCACAACTGGAATTACTTTGTTAGCAAGTAACAAAATCCAATAAAATATTGAATTTTCATTTTAAAATTTGTTGTTTTTCTGAGATTATCTTTACTAGTTCTGTTTATAAGAAAAAATGCCATTGTTTTCTGCTCAGTTCCCTTCATAGTATCTTTAACAACTTTATTTGGTAGAGATGAAAAGTAAAGCATTAGGAAGCAAATGACATAAGTATATTAAACATGAAAAATTGGGTGGGACTAAGTTCTGACAGTATTTAATCTTTGGAAATGAGAACTTTTGTTGAAGTAGAGGTTGCAAACTTTTTTCAAAGGTAAATATGGCTCATTCACATGTTAAGAAAATTTTATTCAAACTTTTCAGATGTATATTTGATATTAATTTTTCACTGGTAGAGCTGCTTTCTGTATTTCTGAACAGTTGCCCAGAGAACATTATGTTGATGGCAAGGTTGTCTGAGATGCAGCAACCTGTGAAGCTGCCTCATGCTGCTACCAGAGGCTTTTCAAAAGTGCTAAGTGCATATTATTAGGAGAGTTGTTTTACCCCGCAGATACATACCTGTGACCTCAAAAATGTTACTACTAAATTGATTTTAGTATTTTAGGCAAATATGGATTGGATAATGAATAATTCTTTTTGTAAAATATGTGACTATATTTTTAAAATTGATACAAAAACACCTAACTTAAGACACAGAACATTACCTTTTTTAACTTGGAACGTTATGTCTGATCTTCATCCTCAATCTCATTCCTCTTCCTCAATTCTCAGAGAAAATTAGCGTATTGAATTTGGTCCCCCCACCACATTTCTTCTTAAACTTACTTGGTTATTTATTTAAATTTATTTATATCTCAGGAACATTATCCTGAGATTTGCCCTTGATATTCTGTGTACCTATAAATCATCAATTCATTCATTTACATTGCTCTTTGGTATTCTGTTACATAAATACAACATGACTTAATTATACATGTATATTAATCAGGAAAATAGGGCTAATTTCTGTCACAATCTCAACAACACAGTTGTTAAAATATAATAAAGGTGATTTTTCTCTCATTTCATGATCTAATATGGATTAGTCTGTGAATATGGTAGAGAGAAGAGCGTGAGGAATGCCTGCCTCACATAGTCATTCAAAGATCTATCACAATTTCTTATGAGGTGGCTTGAAAACCTCTCATACTCTATACTCTATGTGGCTTGAAAGTTACACCTGCATCACCCAGTAAGCAGAGAGAGAAAAAAGGATTGTGGAGAAGGCCTACTTGCTTTTAATTACTCAAAATATACAACTTGTACTCACTCTCCTTAATGAGAAATAATAAAAGGTCTCTTTTTAAAATTTTTTTAAAATTTTAATTGTTCAAGTACAGTTTTCTGCTTTTTACCCCCATCCCAGCCCACCCCCCCAACCCTCCCCACCTCCCTCCCATTTCCACCCCCCCTTGTTTTTGTCCCTGTGTCCTTTATACTTGTTCCTGCAAACCCTTCCCCTTTTCCCCTGAAATTCCCTCCCCTCTCCCCTCTGGTCACTATCAGCCTGTTCTCTATTTCAGTGTCTTTGGTTATACTTTGCTTGTTTGTTTGTATGTTTGTTTTGTTGATTAGGTTCCTGTTAAAGGTGAGATCATATGGTATTTGTCTTTCACCACCTGGCTTATTTCGTTTAGCATAATGCTTTGGAAAGTCTCTTTTTGAGGCAAGGAGATTTTTTTTTGTGCTCTGAGGGAACAGAAATCATTTAAGGAACATATAGCATTGTTTCTTTCATAGACTTCTAGTCACTAGATATATATTTTATTTTTACTCTCATATTCACATTTTCTCCAACAGAGGCAATCTGAGCTTTTATCAAAGTTGAAAATCCACATCCTTATTCTGTTTTCCTCATAAGGCTGAGTCTTAGAGGACTTTGGTCCCTCAGCAACTTTCTGTATGTTACATCTTACTGTTTCTAGAAGTGACCAGATTTTCCAGTTCTTCAAGGCCCCAAATTTGTTGATTTTATCTATTCCCTTGCAAATGAGCGAATTCTCTCCTGGTCTTATTTATTTCTCATAATACCTAGCTGCCTTCTACAAAGGTAACCAATGCACACTACTTATTTTATTTTCTCCAACCACTTTACACTGTGTGTGACTTTCCTCATCACTCAACATCCAGCTGCTCAGCTAATGACCTATATTTAAGGATTTGTTAAGATAACATCTTATTTCAAAGTAAAAATTACTATGTTAGTCAGAATGAGCTAACTGTTACCCAAACAAGTAATGTCAAAACCTCAGTGGTTTAATATGCTTATTTTTTACTGACATCTCAGTCTAATTGGATGCCTGGTAGTCGACCTTCCCTGTGGCAGTACAAGGGATCAGCTTCTCATTTCTGCGGTGTTGCTGCTTTCACATCTTGCGCATGTAGGTTGGGAAGGGAATGTGGAAGATTGTATGTGAGTTATTGATCATTTTTACCATTTCCATACACAGTGCTTATATAGTATAGAAAATCTAAAATGGTAAATATCAAGTGTTTCCCTCAGGGAGGTGGCTTTTTGTTACAGAAAAAAAGGGAGTTCAGCTGCTTGTCTGCACAAAAGGCAAACCCAAAAGGCAGAGGTTGGTGAGAAAGGAAAGAGGCTTTTATTAAGGTGCTGAATGATCTGGAGAATGGGGGACTCCCTGTCTCAAACCTCATGTTCTCCATAAAACCCAAAGCCCAGCCATCCTCAGCAAGGCAAGAAGAAAAGCTAGTGCTCAGAGTTCCTGCTCCATTTTGAAGTACCATCTTTTGGAGCCTACAAGTGGCTGCTAAGCCTTCATCCAGGTAGTTCAGCTTGTTCCCAGCTGCTGTTTCAGGCTCCCTCCTGGAGGCTGTGTGTGGAGCTGGTGCGATTATGGCCATGTGGCTGCTAGGGCTGCAAGGTTGCGTGCTTCTTGACTAGTGATTGTGCAAATGCACCAATGAATGTTCCACCAGGTCAGCAAGAGAGAGAATTTCCCTCCTGGAGGCCATGGGCCACAGGACTGCCAAAGCCAGTGATATATGGACAGGCCAGTGCACCTCTGAGTTCAGGTCCCAGGCAGTGAGTGACAGGCAAGAGAGTTTCTTTGTTCCCTGAGTCTATATCCAATCTGGTGTGGGACACATCAGGTCCTTTCTCATGCTTTGGGGTGGGTCCACCTCCGAACCAATCCCTTCTCTCCCCAGGCTAGACTTACAAGCCTCTTGAGTCCGCACCTCTCCCTCCCGCCATTCTGACTTCCATTGTGCACTGCCCGCTTTTCCCTGGTCCCACCTCCAATCTGGTACCAGAAGCGGGCAAGATGGCTCTCTCCCTTTATCTAATTATCTTGCTAGCTTTGCCTGTGCTTGGTGTAAGAACCTCTACTTGCCATCACCTTGGCGGGAGGCGGGGAGACTAGCCTAGCAGCTCAGCCAACTCCGCCTCTCATGCCCTAGTCCCTCAGGTAGTGAATTGCCCGCGCTCGGGGCCCATTGACAGAGAACCAAAGGCCCAAGTAAAGACACCATGGAAATACTGCATGGCACAAGGCACTGGTGCTTGGTTAGTCGACAAGATGTGGCCTCACAGTCCCGTGGAAGTGCAGCCTGGCACTGAAACGCAAAGCCCTCGCCATTGCCCCGAGTGATTTGCTAAGGCATTCTTTGCTGTGTGCCATGCCCTCAGTACTCGAACCTCCAACTTCTGTCCTTGAGGAGCATGGCTCCGTGCACAAGCAGCTCCCAGGACCCATTCCCATGGCCCAGCCATCTCTCTTACCCCCACGGGTAGATGCTCTCCCCCCCCCCGACCCCCCCAGCCCCAGCCCACTCCCAGCGGTCCGGACAGGCTGTCTATCAGTATCATTATGAGTAGTTTTAACTTGCTTTCTTTGTTGTTTTGCTTACTTGCTTGTTTCAAGATTTCTGGGGAAACATTATATCCCTTTTGAATAAAGACAAAAAATATAATTGAATAACATGCCCCAAAAATAAAGGAATAAATTTTACCACATGAACTAAGCATTAAATAATAAACTGGTTAGAAAGGTACATCTGGAGAAAAGCTTTTGACTTATGGATATTTTAGGTACAAAGTTCACGTAGCTCTTAACCATGGCAATATTGATCTCTGATTGATCTCAGGCTTTAAAAAGAGGCACCAGAAGATAGTAACAGAGATAATGCCTTCTGCTATCATCACATTATGCCATTGTATACCAGATGTTTAACTAATCTGCTCTGTGCATTCTTGAATCCTTTGTTTCTATGTTTCTTCGATAAACTTCGCACTTGGTTCAATAAAGTCTTTATTTCAATTAAAAAATTTTAATGCCCATTGTAAGCTAAAGTAGAAGCTTAGGACAGGTGTCTTCTGAGGTCCCACGCAAAATGAATACCATTGTAGGTGGAGTGGTAAAGAAAGAAAGCAACTGAGTACGAAAAATCCTATGAGGAAATTAGCATTTAAATGAAAAGTTACAGGTGTGGAAGAATTCTCCTGTTTTAAGATTTTAAAATATGTATCTTGGTTACCTTTTCATTTGGCTTCACATTTCTCAAACATTTTATTTTTATTGTCAGTCTACAAAAATAGGTAGCCCATTTAGTGACATCAGAAACCAGCTTACACTTTGGCAGGTATTGAGCACATTTTGTTGTTCTTAGCATTGGTGAGTGTGGACCATGTCCTTTGTGACTCACCTCTTATCAGAGAGGATAGCTGAAGCAAGAAATGATTTTATGTGTTTACAATGATTTGTACCGGGGTATGGGAGGATGCAGGAGACCTTGAATTTGTGATTAGAATATGCCCCAATCTCGTTTCACTCCTCTGAGGGAGCTGTGCTTATCCTGTTATCTAGCGGAGCCTGTCAGGGGTTTGCAACCAGATCTAAACTCAGAAAAAAAGATCCAGCTACAAGAAACGGGAGGAAGTTCAGAAATAAGGACACTCTCCAGATGGTGGATTTACTATACTTAATAAACACTTTATTTCAAATATTTGTTAAAGGTATACCCTGGCTGGTGTGGCTCAGTGGGTTGAAGGCTGGTGTGTGACCTGGAAGGTCATAGGTTCGGTTCCCAGTCAGGGCACATGCCTGGGTTGTGGGCAGGTCCCCAGTTGGGGTCATGTAAGAGGCAACTGACTGATACTTCTCTCTCTTTTTCCCTACCTTCCCCTCTCTTTAAAAATAAACACAATCTTAAGAAAAACAAGCTCTAAGATCTGAAAATATTATTAAAAAGTAAAATAAAAGTGCTAAGCAAAATATAATGGAGATTATGCATATATATGGATTTTTAAGTAGAGATGTCTATTTGCTCTTTTTATAATATCTGAATAAAACTGAGGATGAAACTATTAAGATAAAGTAACAAATATGGGAATAAATCATGAAAAGTTTCGTAACAAAGCATATGAATATGAAATTAATTTAGCTCTTTGCTGGCTATACCAAGCTTGTTACATGAGAATAACTTTATGAGATTGGAAACATAAGACAGGTGATTCTGATCCTGACAGCAATTTCACAATGGGGTACCCAACTGTTAAGAGAATAATGTTACAGGGTATGACTTGAAAACTAAGATGATTTCAGCTAGCTACATGGATACTGTTTCATAGCTTTCTTGTTTTTCTTATAGCAAAAAAAGTCTTCAACATTTCTCTCTTAGAACTCTTTGCAAATCTGAGGAAAGTTATGTAGTTCCTCTTCAGGAATGTGCATAGCATTTTATGTAATATTAGATATTCCAAATATCAAAAAGATAGAATTATATTAGTTACAGTTATTTATACTGAATGGCATGTTGTGTGCAGACATGCCTCATAAATTGTGGAATGTCTTTCAGATGTTTTTATTTTTGTCTGGAGGTTGGGAAACTGAAGCCCCGGAAGGTCATAGTGACAAAAGGATTCATCAGACTTTTGTATAAAAAAATAGGATGTACAAACTCACAGAGACTCCTAAAATAAACCTCATCTATGGCAGTAATTTATGGAATTATTAACTTTACAAAGACTTGGCAGAAACTTTCTGAATGACAGCATAAATTGACATTTAGCAGACACCTTGTTTGAATATAAAGCTTAAGAACAACCAATTGTAAAAATATAATGGAAAAATACAGTTTAGCCACAGAATATAGGTGGGTCCATGTTCTCACATGGAAACTGTTTCAAAAAACAATAATCATCCAGGGAAAAAAAGGTCAAAACTCCCAGGAACTTTCACACATGGCAAAATGTGTTATAGTAGATTTTCTAAGAATAGTGTTAAAAACCTAACATTCGTAGCTACCAAGAAACCAACAAAAAGAACACTCAAATTAATTACAGGAAATATCCATATCTATATGTATAAGTTTCCTATGATTGCCATAATAAATTACTACAAATTTGTTGACTTACAGCAATAGAAATTTGTTCTTTCACAGTTCTGGAGGCTAGAAGTCCTAAATCAGTGCATCTGCAGGATCAAGCTCCCTCTGAAAGCTCTAGAGAAGACCTCTTTCTTGCCTCTTCCTGGTTTCTGGTGGCTTCCAGCAATCATAGGTGGTGCTTGGCTTGCAGCTGCATCACTCATCTCTGCCCCCATCTTCACATTATCTTCATATCCCTCAGTGTTTTCTCCTTTTCTGTTTCCTTATAATAGGTCCACACTAATTTGGGATAATTTCATTTTGAGATTCTACCTTAATTGTATCTGAAAAAATCCTTATTCCAAATAAGGTCTGAAGATTCCGAGATTCCAAGTAGGAATAACTTTTGGGAACCACTGTTCAACTCACTATGCTATACCACTGATAAAAGAACAAAAACATTTTTATATTAATTATATGACATCAGGAAAGAGAGGACAAATATTTTATTATTTTAAATCTTAGAAATTATTCCTATGAATTGGCCTTCCTGAGAAGCATGTGAAAATGAAATCACATATGTTTTTATCCTATAAAAATTTAAAAATCCAATTATATAATAATTCATTCACAAAGGCAAGGAATATCTGAATATATCCTGGCACTGATAAATTATGTGCTTATGATTGTTGAAATAGAACTTTCCAGTTGAACTCTGCTGCACTATGATTAAAGAGATTATCTAAATACATTATGTTGTTAAAAACATCATATGAAAATAGTAATTGAATCTTCAAAGCAATTTTTAAGACTTGCTTTGGTATAAAATGTGAATCCTCTTTTTGTTTAACTGTGATTAAGATAGTATTCTAGTACAATGACAAAAGCCTAAATAAATTATTTCAACAATGGGGAATTACACAGTCATTGCATGTAGTTAAGAATTCCAATAAGGTGGGATTGTCTTTAAAACATTATGGATTCAAAGAATGATATTTTTTCTTGATCTATCTCTCCAGCCTATCTTTCCTCCATCACTTGGTTCTATTTCCATTGGTGTATTGGTTTCCTTCAATAGTCAGGCTTGCTTCATGTGAGGGAAATAATGAAATAGCCACAGGGATCTTCAGGATTATATCATCCTAGTTCAGTGACCCATGACTGAGGAAGAACATGGCATCCATTGATACAATTTCATAGAATGACTCTCATTGGTTCAAATTAGGTCACCTGTCAATTTTTAGATCAATTATATGGTCAAGGAGTTGTTGGATTATGTTAGGCAGTTCAGCTGTGATAACAAAGTAAGATAGACTAGGTGACTCATAAACAAATGAAACTTACTTCTCACGGTTCCAGAGGCTGGTGATCTGAGATCAGGATGCCAGTATGGTGAAGTTCTGGCTAGGACCCTCTTTTGGGTTGCAGATTGCTGGTTTCTTGAATTCTCATGTAGTGGAGAACAGAGAACACAAGAAAGCTCTCTGATGACTCTTGTAAGGGCATTGAACCCAATTATGGGGGCTTCGACTTCATCACCTCAACTCAACCTAATAACCTCCCAAAGGCCTCGTATCCTAATAGCATCATATAGAAAATCAAGGTTTCAACATATGGGTTTTAGGGGGATTCAAACTTTAGTTCTGTAACATGATATAGTGGAATATCCTGGCTGGTAGTCTGCAGTCACAGAATAGAGCTAAGTCAGCCATGGTGGGATTCAACACACAAAAACATTAGTGCCAGATTCTCACTGAATAATGTAAAACATTTTTTATGTTGAATTTTATGGAGATTCTCAAAATATCATTAACCAACTTTCCAAATGTATGTCTAAATAACTCTACTCTGTGTTTTTAAAGAGACATGGAGCTGAAATCACTATGCATCCTTTATCTCAGACATGACTTTTGGAAGTCTTCCTTCTAACACATTTAAAAACATTGCTGTTAAGAGTGGATTAACTGTGACATTTGAAAATGTCAGAGTTAATCTTGACTATGACAATACTGGGCAATGCATCTTGCTCATACAAAATACTATTTCTTGGGAGTCTGGGTGCTCATGACTTTGCTAGATGTCTTTTCTTTGTCCTTGTATCAACAAATAGATTTTAGCACTGAAGCAATCTGCTCCTTACAGAGCAATTATCATTAAAAAAATGTCACTGCATAAATTATAGGATAAAAGAAGCAAGGAGATCTGATTAATGGCTGATTGAGAAGAGGAGAGCGGGAACTTAGCATAGCAGAGTGCTAGGAATCAAGAACTCACATGCTGCTTTCCACTTCTTTTTTATATGTAGACACAAATGTACGTACATATATACATGTGTATCTTTATTTTTTCTTTTTCTTTAAAAAATATCTTTTATTGATTATGCTATTACAGTTGTCCCATTCCCCCCCCTTTATTCCCATCTGCCCTGCACCTCCCCTCCCACCCACATTCCCCCTACTCCTTCATGTCCATGGGTCATACATGTAAGTTGTTTGGCTTATACATTTCCCATACTATTCTTAACCTCCCCCTGTCTATTTTTTACCTACCATTTATGCTTCTTATTCCATGTACCTTTTCCCCCATTCCCCACTTCACCTCCCTGCTGATAACCCTCCATATGATCTTCATTTCTGTGTTTTCCACTTCTGTTGAAGTTACCTTATTAGAGGGGCTGATCTGAACCATGGAATGGTTGATAGGATTTCCCAAAATTCCAGAGATACTCAATAGGGAGAGAAACACTTACAGCATTTGTTTAAAAATAGTTAATAGCTAGTATGTTTTATTTTATCCAATTGATGTATTCTGGAACATTTATGTATAGTGAATTAACTAGTAACTAGTAACTACTTCTTAGGATCAGATTTTAAGCCAAGTCTTTTACACATCTAGTACTATTAAATCTTCATAGCAGTTCTAATCATCATTCTCATTGTACAAATGTGAAACTCTGAGGTAAGTTTTATAACTTGCCTTGCTAAAATGAAAATGAGGTCCATACCCAGATTTACGTGACTCAGTTTGTCATATCTCAGATAGGCTTGCTAGATTTTACATACTCCTACATTGGATTCTTTTGTACAGCAGTCATGACATTCATGTGTAGGTTTGGTGCTCAGTAAAATTGAATTGCATTGAAACCATTTGTGGATATAGGTCATACCTACAAGTTTTGCCTCTTGTTATAAAGTAAGGGGTGTAATGGTAGGTGGATGATGGCTTATTCTTCTTTCTTCAAGGTCTACAGTTCTTTGACCTACATCTGCACATCTAAATGAGAGAGAAGATGAGTTCTGAATGGCCCTATGGAGATATATTAAAATTCCACTGGATTTATCAAATTAAAATATAATTACAGTTGAACTGTTGCTTACCTGAAATTAAAATTTAGTTAGACATTTTCTATCTGGTAACCCTAATTTGAGTTCCTCCAACTTGAATCTCTTTGATGTTTGCTTTTGTTTCCCTTGACTTCTATTTTTTTTAATTCAGTACGGTATTATGTATACTCTAAGTATATTATACAGTATTATTTTGTTAGTGTAAAACTTTCAGTCCAATCCTTCAAGTGAGTTATTTCTCTTTATTTGAGGTTTCAAAACTTAGTAGGTTAAGTTCATTATCAGCTAGCATCTACCAGCTTTTTTATTTCAAGCTTAATTATTTAGCTTGTATTCTAACTTTATTTTTTCCATGTAAGGCATGCACTGTTTTATTATACATTGACAATTATCCATAATACAGAAATATAAAGTAGGAAAAGGAAAGCAGAACAGGAAAGAATAAGGCAAACTGGTAGAAATACATCTAGATCTTCCCACAAGAGTAAGTAGCCAGTTGGAAAAAATGGGATAAGATACTAGGACTAGCAGATGAAGATCAGGTAGTTGAGAATCCTGGGCACTGTGGAAAACCTGAAAGATAGGTGATAGAGGAGATGACCTGGTCATATACCATAGCAGAGGGATTCTCCGGGGGCAGAAGTTTGGGTGATCAGAGATGAATCATAAGAGATCAGAACTTTCAAGAGCTTGATCCTGAAATAGCCTCTCTTAGTTTAAAACATATAACATCCCTGAAAAGACATAGGGTTTTACTAGAATACTGCACTAACAATGTAGAGAAGAGCTCTCTACTCCTGCCTACAAAAATGCATTCATGTAAGACTGGCTCTTGATAATAAATTCTATTAATTTATTTGAAGAAATATGCATTGAAAATATTGACACCACAATTTAGTTTGCTGCATGCCCTGCAAGCTTGTCCAAGGAAGAAAGAAGCTCCAGAGGATGCAATGTAACATGGCCTCCCCTGTGAGAGATGATTTGGCGCTGATCCATGAGCAGCAACAGTGAGAAAACAGTGCTTCTCTTAAGTCTTTGTCTTTGTGTGAGTTACACATTCCCATATACATACTCCCCACACAGATTTTGTCCATAAATATCAATCTTAAACACAAATTTCAGTTTTATTAGATCCTCTTCATTCACTACTTTCACATTCATAGTTTCCATGTAGTCCTTGTTTTCACTCTGGGTCCTTGTTTTATTTGCATCCTCATTCTGGCCTTTCTGGTTAGGCTATCTTGTCTCTGATTCTAGACTTTAGTTTCTTAAGAGATTTCAAACCCTGGGGGTTCATAAATCAAGCTATGATGAATAATTTGGAGATATTATATATAACAAAAAAGACCATAAAATTAGAGTGTTGTAAGTCAGATTGTCAGAGAGTCACCTATAATATATCACTGCATGGGAGTTCTGAGAATATGAATTCCATAGTCATTACTGAACAATAATTTTTTTTCAAATTACCAGGTAATTAAAGTCCCACCTTCCTACCGAACACATTACTGGTTAAATAATCTTTATTGCTAAGTTTTTAATTTACTTATGTAAGTATTCTTTGGATTGCTTTAAGAGTAGTAAATATTATAGAATGCACTTTGAAAATCAACCAGTAGAAAGTTAAATATAAATCAGCATGATAACTATTCATTGTGACAGATTTTAATACTTTCTTTCTTTGTGAATGATAAAAAAAACTTCATGAGGGAGGGGATCATGTTGCAATACAAATATTTATGTTCCTGTTAATTGCAGCTAGATTAGTTGCAAGATTCTGAATGCTATGGAAAAATTGTAAATTGTGACATCTTCATATAAAACACTGCTTTACTTTTAGGATAAAGTCCAAAATTCCTAACATGAATTTTAAAGTCAGTCATGACATGGTCCCTGTTTATCTCTGTATCTTAATCTAATCTTTCTCCACTTTATCTTTCTCCTTTATACCTCAGAGCACAATGGCCTACTGATCTACTTGATATTGTGTAAAGTTGAGGTAGTCTTCTTCCACCTTGACATTCCTGTAATCCACTTCTCTGAAGGAACGTCATTTCCCACTGAATACCTATTTCATGTGCAGGATTCAGGTTTCTTTGTGCTCTGTCTGTTCTTATCTCTACCTTAGTTTGTTCTATATTTTCTATATTAATATTTTCTTATAATAATTATATGATTATTAAAGGAATATCTTCTCTGTCTGTGTCTTTTATTCTTCATTTTATATCTAAGGCCTATTAAATTTCCCAGCTCATAGCAGGCACTGAAAAATATTTGTTGAATTAATTGTGCAAGCAAAAATGGATAGACCCAATTAAAGCTGCTTGGATGATATGCAGTTGATGGAAAAAGATCTGTTACTTTCCCTTTCTCAAGTATAGATATTGGCATGGTGTTGGGAGGAGAAGCGTGGGGCTGTAAGAAGAGGTTGCCCAAGGTAATGGTAAACAAGGTAGTGCGGCACCTGGCAGATCTCCCTACTTGCAGGCAGAGATATGGCAGGGGAAAGTGCAGACCTGCCAGTCTAGACTGAAAAAGGATGAGATTGGCTGGGAAGCCTGACACTTCTGGAGTACATAAAATTATGGGCCAGGATATTTAAATGGAGTGAGGGTAGCAATGAGGCCTTTTCTCTTCCTTGGGAATCTATTGAGATGATCATGCAGCAGCCATCTGCCCTTCCCAAAGGATGGTATTTTAAATGGGAGAAGGCACTCTTGGTGCAGCCTTGAACTGGTCTGACAGGGGGTGGAGGGTTTTCTCTCTGGGTGTTCAAGAGGGGATAGGCCCTGAGGCAGAAGTATGCCATTCTTCCAAAATTGTGTAGCTTTTAAATAAAACATTCCATTCCTTTTCCACCAAACCTCTGCCTCTGGAATTTGCCTATGGGCGGCAAGCATCAGAACACTATCTCTGTTCAGTAACTGTTGAAATTATGCATTAGAATTGACAGGAGCATAATTTAAAAACATTTTCTTTCTTTCTAAAATGCAAAACAATTCAGTAAAATATACAGACTTTTAATAATTCACTAGTTAAATCATAAGGATATCAATGAGCTTAATAGGAACATTAACCTTGAGAATGGAAAGGGACCTTAGTTATTAATTAGTCATAGTAAACATTTTTGATTGTTTCCCATCAGTTCTTTTCCCAATGCCCCTTCCAAATGGGACACTGCTTCACAGCCAACAGACTTTGTTGTAAATAGCACCATCTGCATTTTGTTCTAAACCAGTTACCTTAATTCTATCTTCCTTTCCCTTCCAGTGCTTGGCTTATATACTAAGTTGATGGCTGGGAGAAGAAGAGTTCACTCATCCTCTGGAAGTTGTGATACACAGATGTGATACCTGCAATCACCAAAGCCATTTTCTAGCAGGTTGAGATAAAGCTGACAAAAAAAAGAAGGCAGTGTGAAGACAAGTGGAACAAGGTCTCTGATCAAACTGCACCTAATGGCTGCTTCACATTAGGAATTTTCAGCCATGGAGTCAATGCATTTCTAAGCTTTAAATTTTAATGCATTTGATTTCAGTTTTATGATACCTAGAGGTGAAAAATATCCTAAACAATGCCCTCTTGTAATGCTTTTTCCCTAAATGAAGAAATTTTGATTTAGACTATTTATTATTTGATGCTCAAGGTTCTGATCCATGACTTTAACATTCTTTTGTTGAGCTCCTGCTATGTGCCAGATCCTGTGGCACATACACAAGATGTGTCCCTGCTTTTGATAGGGGAATTCAAGAGATAAATATTTTAGCTTTGGTCATAGCTAATAGGTTTAAGTGTTTAATGCATGGGGGATGTGGTATTCTAGGAACTGGAATGCATGACCACTTGACCCCAGGAGGTCAACAAACCAACCTGTTGCCCCAGGAAGTCTGTGAGTGATGGAGTTGGTATCTGAGTCATTGTATTCTAGGGAGAGAACCAGATAAAAATTGTTAATCAACAGATAAAGAAGTACTAGGAAAATCACCATTGGACTGCAGTTCTTATCCAATTAACCTTTTCAACAAACCTCTTACCTATCCTTTCTTCACCTTAAAGAAAGGGTGGCTTAAGATGAGATGTTAAGATGGTTTTTCAGGTACCTAACCCACGATCTTCTCAGATGGCTGGAAACTGAATAAAGTGACCATAAAGATTCAATCCTTGGATTTCTGGTCAAGATGGAGGTGTAGGTAAACACACTTCACCTCCTTGTGCAACCATAGAAAGAATTACAACTAGACCTCAAAAGTAATAACACCCAGAACCATCAGAAAATTGAGCTGTGTAGAAGTCCAACAACTAAGGATTTAAAGAAGCCACACTCACCCAGATGAGGAAGAGGAGCAGAGATGAGGAAATGAGAGAAGATGCGAGGGGACATGGTGTGGTGTGGATAGGCAGTGACGATGGAATGGGCAGTTCCACATTCACACGTGGTATATAAAGATCAGGAGGGATACCTTGGAAGTGACTGATCTCAGCCCCAGGCCAGACTGCATAGCCCAGGGTTTCAGCACCAGGAAAGTAAATCCCCATAACTTCTAGCCATAAAAACCAGTGGAGGTTGGGGTGGCAGAAGAAACTAGCAGATTTTTAGGAGATTCCACTTGAAAATCCCACACTTCTTGAAACGTAAACAGACCCACCCACTCTGGGATTTAGCACCAGCGCTCTAGCTGGAAGGGTGTCAGTCACACAGGGTGAGAGCAGGGAAAGCCTCCAGAAGCCAGGCAGTGGCATTGTCCCCTCTCCAAGTCCTCCTACACAGAGTCACAAAGCAGTGAAGTGGGTTGCCCTGTCCAGGTGATTACCTAAGGCTCTGCATCATACAATTTGTAGGTGCCTTTTCTACATTTTACTAAGGCCATGTTACTAAGATAGGGAGTCAAAGTAGCTCTACCTAATACACAGAAACAAACACCAGGAGGCTGCCAAATTGAGGAGATAAAGAAGTATGGCCTAAATGAAAGAACAGAATAAAACCCCAGAAAAAGAACTAAGCAAAACAGAGACAGCCAACCTATCAGATGCAGAGTTCAAAACACTGGTGATCGGGATGCTTGAGAACTCACTTAGTATGCAAACAAAATAAAAAAGACCCAGGAAAAAATGAAGTTTACACTAAGTGAAATAAAGAAAGTACAGGGAACCAACAGTGGAGGGGGTGAAGATGGGATTAAAATCAATGATTTGGAGCATAAGGAAGAAATAAACATTCAACTAGAACAAAAAGAAGAAAAAAAGAATAAAAAAAATGAGGGTACTATATTGTGTCTCTGGGACATCTCCAAATGTGCCAACATCTGAATGATAGGGATACAAGAAGGAGAAGAAGAGCAAGAAATTGAAAATTTATTTGAAAACATAATGAAAGAAACTTCCTTAATTTGGTGAAGGAAATAGACATACAAGTCCAGTAAGCATCTCAAACAAGTTGGATCCAAAGAATCACACCAATACACATCATAATTAAAATGCCAAAGGTTAAAGATAAAGAGAGAATCTTAAAAGCAACAAGAGTAAAGCAAAGAGTTACCTACAAAGGAGTTCCCATAAGACTATCAGCTGATTTCTCAAAAGAAATTTTATAGGCAAAAAGGAACTAGAAAGAAGTATTCAAAGTGATGAAAAGCAAGGATCTACAATCTAGATTACTTGACTCAGGAAGGCTATCATTTAGAATGAAAGGGCAGATAAAGTGCTTCTCACATGAGGTAAAGCTAAAGGAGTTCATCATTACCAAGCCATTATTACATGAAATGTTAAAGGGATTTACTTAAGAAAAAGAAGATCAAAACTATGAACATTAAAAAGGCAACAAATTCACAACTGTCAACAACTGAATCTAAAAAACAAACTAAACAAATCACCAGAATGGGAACAGAATCATCAATATGGAGATCATTTGGAGGGATATCAGCTGGGAAGGGGAAGGGGGAGAAGAGGATAAAGGGAAAGAATGGGGGAAAATTTGCAGGGATTAGGAAGCATAATTGGTAGGTACAAAATAGTCAGGGGGATTTTAAGAATATTATAAGAAATGGAGAAGCCAAATAACTTAAATGCATGAAGAACAAAATAGGAGGGATCACAATAACTGATTTCAAACTATATTACAAGACCATGGTAATGAAAACAGTCTTGTACTGGCATAAGAACTGACACATATATCAATGGAATGGAACAGAGAGCCCCCCCAAAACCCATGTCTCTAAGGTCAATTAATATTTGACAAAGGGGGCAGAAGCATAAAATGGAGTAAAAATATCCTCTTCAACAAATAGTATTGGGAGATCTGGACAGCTACATGCAAAAAAAAAAAAAAAAAAAAAAAAAAAAAAAAAAAAAAAAAAAAAAAAAAAAAAAAAAAAAAAAAAAAAAAAAAAAAAAAAAAAAAAAAAAAAAAAAAAAAAAAAAAAAAAAAAAAAAAAAAAAAAAAAAAAAAAAAAAAAAAAAAAAAAAAAAGAAACTTGACCACCAGCTTACACCATACACAAAAATAAACTGAAGATCAATAAAGGATTTAAACATAAGCTGCAACACCATAAAAATCATAGAGGAAAACATAGGCAGTAAAATTTCAGGTATTTCACACAGCAATATTTTCACTGATACATCTTCTAGGGCAAGGTAAACAAAGGAAAGAATCAACAAATGGGACTATATCAAATTAAAAAGCTGCACAGCTAAAGAAAACATCTTCAGAATGAAAAGGAAACCAACTGTATAGGAAATCATAATCGCCAATGATACCTCAGAAAAGGGTCTGATCTACAAAACAGTTTAAGATTTCATATGTCAACAACAGGAAGACAATCTATCTAATTAAACAATGGGCAAAGGACCTGAACAGACACTTTTCCAAGGAGGACATACAGAGGGCCTGTGGGCATATGAAAGGATGCTTGGCGTCACTAGTCATCAGAGAGATGCAAATTAAAATCACAAGATACCACCTCACACCAGTCAGAATGACCATCATTAACAAATCAATAAACAACAAGTGCTGGTGAGGATGATGAGAAAAGGGAACTCTGTTGGTGGGAATGCAGACTTGTGCAGCCACTGTGGAAAACAACATGGAATTTCCTCAAAAAAACCTAAAAATTGAACTGTCTTTTGACCCAGCAATTCCAGCGCTGGGATTATACCAGAAGAATCCTGAAACACCCGAAAGAACCTATGTACCCCTATGTTCATAGCAGGGTTATTTACAATAGCCAAGTGCTGGAAACAGCCTAAGTGCCCATCAGTAAATGAGTTGATTAAAGAACTATGGTTCACTACTCAGCAGAAAGAAAGAAAAAACTCCTCCTACCTTTGGCAACAGCATGGATGGAACTGGAGAGCATTATGCTAAGTGATATAAGCAAGGCAGTAAAAGACAAATACCATATGATCTCACCTATAATGGGAACCTAATTAACAAAACAAACAAATGAGGAGGATAGAACCAGATGCATGGAAACAAGGAACAAACTGCCCAAGACCAGAGGAGAGGAGGGAAGGGGATAAGAGAGGAAAGAAGGGGAAGGGCCTAGTTAAAGAACAAGTATAAATGACCCATGGACATGGACAATAGGATTGACTGTGGATGTAGGAGCTGGGGTGGGTGGGGCAGGGGAGAGCAATGTGGGAAAAGTAGGTCAACTCTAATAGAACAACAATAAATAATAAAATTTAAAAAGAAGGAAAAAAGAATAATTTTAAAGAAAATAATGGAAGATATTTTCCATTTTAATTTTTTAATTCTCACCTTAGGACATTTTTAAAACATTGCTCTTAGAGGGAGCAAGGGATAGAGAAAATATTGATGTGAGAGAGATGCATCGATTGGCTACTTTTTTACTTCACTCAGACCAGGGATCCTACATGCCCAGACCAGGGACATATCTAAAACCTAAGTATGTGATCTGACTGGGAGTTGAACCCACAACATTTTGGTTACTGGACAATGCTCCAACTAATTGAGCCACACTGGCCAGGGCAACGTTTTCCACTTTAGCTCAGCATTTTGGGATACTGAAAATAAACTGATGGTACACAGTAAAATAGATTAGTGCTATAATAAAACAAGCACAGAACAAGGAATTGTGGTTTCTCTTTACAGGTCTGTTTTAGTTTAACATTCAAAATGTATTTATCAGACTTCTGGCCAAGATGGAGGCGTAGGTGGACACACTGTGCCTTCTCTCACAACCAAAAGTAAGGACAACAAAGATTTAGAAACAAGAAAACAACCAGAACTAATACAAAAATTGAACTGTACGGGAGTCCAACAACCATACATCCAGACTGGTAAGAGGGGCAGAGTCGCGGCAGGAAAAAATGGAGGTACAGACCCAGGCACACAGGCATTGGTGGCTGGCAGATCCCAGGCACACAGGCAGCGGCTAGTGGACCCCGGGAATGGGGTGGCAACTGTGCAGACCCAGTGAGGTCGAGCAAGGCAGCTGGCTGACCAGGTGGTCCCACATTCTCTCGCAGATAATCCAGGTGAAGGGGAAGTGGCAGAAGGGACTGGAATCTGAGAGAGAGTGGAGCAAGCGCTACTGTTCACTCTTGGACCCCGCCCCCACATACAGCATCACTAACCAGTGACTGGGCTGCCCTGCCCTGGGGAACACCTAAGGCTCTGCCCCTCACCACGTAACAGCTGCAACCAGACAAAACAAAACAAAACAAAACAAAACAAAACAAAACAAAACCCCAAAAATGGCTCAAACGGGAGAACAGATCAAAGCCCCAGAGCCAATTCATCTAAGCGATGAAGAAATAGCCAACCTATCAGATGCACAGTTCAAAGCCCTGGTGATCAGGATACTCACAGAATTGGTTGATTTTGCTCACAAATTAGATGAAAAAATGAAGGCTACAATAAGTGAAATGAAGGAAAACGTACAGCAAACCAATAGAGATGGGAGGAAAACTGGGAATCAAATCAATGGAGTGGACCAGAAGGAAGAAACAAACAACCAAACAGAAAACAAGGAAGAAACAAGAATTCAAAAAAATGAGGAGAGGCTTAGGAACCTCCAGGACATCTTTAAATGTCCCAACATCTGAATTATAGGGGTACCAGAAAGAGAAGAAGAAGAGCAACAAGTGGAAAACTTATTTGAACAAATAATAAAGGAGAACTTCCCCAATCTGGCAAAAAAAAAGTAGACTTCCAGAAAGTCCAGGAAGCTGAGAGAGTCCCAAAGAAGTTGGACCCAAGGAGGAACACACCATGGCACATCACAATTACATTAGCCAAGATTAAAATGAAGGAGAGAATTCTAGAAGCAGCAAGGGATAAGGGGACAGTCACCTACAAAGGAGTTCCCATCAGACTGTCAGCTGATTTCTCAAAAGAGACCTTCCAGGCAAAAACGGGCTGGAAAGAAGTATTCCAAGTCGTGAAAGGCAAGGACCTCCATCCAAGATTGCTCTATCCAGCAAAACTGTCATTTAGAATGGAAGGGAAGATAAAGCACTTCTCAGATAAGGTCAAGCTCAAGGAGTTCATCATCACTAAGTCCTTATTACATGAAACGCTAAAGGGACTTACCTAAGAAAAAGAAGATAAAAAATACGACAGTAAAAAGACAGCAAACTCAGAGATATTAACAACCACACCTAAAACAAAAACAAGCTAAGCAAACAACTAATACAGGAACAGAAACACAGAAATGGAGATCACATGGAGGGTTAGCAACAGGGGAGTGGGAGGAGGAGAGAGAGGGAAAGGTACAGAGAATAAGTAGCATAGATGGTGGGTAGAAAATAGACAGGGGGAGGGCAAGAATAGTGTGGGAAATGTAGAAGCTAAAGAACTTATGACACATGGACATGAACTAAAGGGAGGAATGTGGGTGGGAGGGGGTGTGCAGAGTGGAGGGGAATGATGGGGGAGAAATGGAATGACTGTAATAGCATAATCAATAAAATATATTAAAAATAAATGATCAGAACAATAAAAATGTGTTTATCTTCTTTAGAGATTGGTTCCTTCTATGAGGAGGGAGTTGTCATCTGTTTTCTGAGATACCATTTCCATTTCTGAAAATATATCATTTTTTATGTTTTAACCTCATTAAAAAAAACTCTCCAATATGGTTTCTTTGGCTCTTTGAATTACTTTTGTACTTGTTTGATTATGAATTATTATGTAAGTGTTTGGGAGGAGATGTACAGAATGAGGGAAGATGGCTTAAGCATTAGCAGACCCTCGATCTACTGTTCTTATTAGTATCTTCCCTTATGTCTTCTTGTAATAGGTCGATGCTACTAACTCTTCCAAAGTAGGGTGTATACTCTGACATATTGTGGGAATTGATTTCAGCCAAGTGCTTGTTGGGCCCTCTCTAGTTTCTTTTGCATTGCAGTCAATGACCATGAAGGAGGTTATCACTGCTTTGCTCAGAATCATTGTAGAAGGTCTTTTTGTGGGGGACAAACTCAACTTGAAGTCTGTTCTTCCTCTATGTTAACAGATCTCTAATATTATTTGGAGTTGCAATGAATCCAATTCAAAGTTAACACTTTCCAGGTTGTTTGAGCTGGATATGGCCATATGGTTAAGTTTTAGTCAATGAAATATAAGTAGACACTTTATATGGGATTTCTCAGAAGTCTGAAACAGAGGTTGCATCCTTTTTTTTTTTTTTTTTTTTTTTGTCCTCTCATGCTCCTGCTTGCTATCTGTAGTGTGGCCAGAGCTTGAGTCATCATCTAGAATGAAGAGTAAGAAGTTAAGAATATTAAAGGAGCAACAGAAGGAACCTGGATCTCTGTATTACTTATCTATACATTTAATCACATGAAATACAAGTTAACTTCTATCTTGTTTAAGCCAGTTTTGGTTTTCTGCCATATGTATCTGAATATAAATTTTAACCAGAACTGTGGGTGATTCAACACCAAATTCTATCAGGTTTTCTTTTAGTATCTCTTAAACCTGTCTTTTTCTTTCTCTTCTTTCTTCTCATATCCTCACCACAATACTACCACCTTTACTGATCACCTAGACTATTGCAAGTAATCCTAACTAGTCTACATAATTCAGTCTAGAGTCTCTCATATGTTCACCCTGTAGGCTAATTGTGTTTACAGAACATCAATTGGGTAAGATCATTACCCACTCCTCTTCTAGACTGAAATTCTTCAGAGGTACTATGGTCTGAATGTTTGTCTCCCCATATATTTTATATGTTGAAATCTTAACCCCCAAGGTAATACAATTAGGAGATAGAGTGTTGAGGATAGAGCTTCTAAATCTGTTTTAGTTTAACATTCAAAAGCATTTGTCTTCTCTCTATAAAAATGAAGGCAGAGCTCTCATGACTGAGATTATTGCCATTGTAACAGAAACCCCAGAGTGCCAGCTCTTTCTTTCTGCCATGTGAGGTTAGAGTGAGAAGACAGCCATCTAGGAAGTGGGCTCACACCAGATACCAAATCTGCTAGTGCCATGAGTGAAGAAATACATGGTTGTTGTTTATAAACCACCAGTTGATGGTATTATTTGTTACAGCAGCGTGAATGGACTAAGACAAAAGGTTTTCAATGACAATTAGGATAGATACCAAAATATTTAATATAGTTTGTATTAGTTTTCTAGGGATATCATAATCAAACAGCATGGACTGGGTGGCTTAAACAACATAAATCTACTTTCTTACAATTCTGGAGGCTAGAAGTCTGAGTTCAGGTTGTTAGCAGGGTTAATTTTTTCTAAGGCCTCTCTCCTTGGCTTGTAGATGGCTGTCCTCTCCCTGTGTTTTCACATGGTCTTCATCTTGTGCTTGTTTGTAACCTAATTGCCTTTTCTTATAAAAGACACCAGTCATATTAGATTAAGGCCTATTCCAATGACCTCATTTTAAATTAATTACCTCTTTAAAGGCCCTCTCCAAATATAGTCACATTCTAAGACACTGGGGCTTAGGACTTCATCACATGCATTTTTGGGGAACACTATTCAGTCATTAATGACCTGTAATATTTGGTGTTGGGAACAGCCCTGCCTGGTTTCAGGAGCAGTAACCTTCCCCCATGGCTAAGACTGAGTGAGCAACCTTTGGACTGTAAGCCACTAAAGAGACAAAGCTTATCTCCCTGGCAGGAGTGCCGCTTCTCCTTCATCCATAACTGGCTCCCAATGCTTGGTCAGTTGGCCAATGATGGGTAAGATTCCCTCAAGGGAGGTGTCACCTAAGACAGGCACAATCATATGGGAGGCCCTCAAGGAAAGACTTGGGGGGCTACAGCAAAAGCAGGTGATGGACCCTCAACTCCTGGCTATCCTGATGTAGACTGAGTCCTCATTCTGTCTGCGAGAAGTTTCCTAATCTCTTGGCTGCCTTGCTGACTCTGCCTGACTTAAGCCTGAAACAATGACAGAGGGCAGTGCAGCTGTGTGCTGGATAGGGTGGGCTCCCCAGGTGATCAGGCCTGAGAAAGAATATATAAAATCCTGTGAAACCTGCTTTGTCAGGAATGCTCTCAATTAAATGATAAGGGTCTGAGCAGGAAATGAGTTTGTTTCCCAAAGTTTTGTAGCCTTTTAGCTAACAGACCCTGACTCAGAATAAGCCCTCAGAGTTCTTTGTATGCTATCTATTGTTTGATCCTTACTGCCTGACAATGATTAATAAGCTTTACCTGTATTCCTGAGTAAAATGAACCTAATAAAAGCCATTGACGAAGGAGCTCTTGGCCCTCCTCCTTTGAGAGATCGGTCACCTTTCCTTCCCAAGCAGATCATGTCTTGGTAGACTTATTCTCAACCACGGTGGCTGGGTGGGGCCCTGAGGGTGGAGACCCCCCCACAATTTGGCCCTGCTTCTATGTGCTTGTAAGCCTTTGCAGTCCCCATGAAAAGAACATCAGAAAAACTTGTTTATTATACAAACTATCTGCGCAAAAGAGAACACCACTATGACAGAACCTCAGTAGTGTCTCAAAAGGGAAAAATTCAAAAAGAGTACTTGTAGGGTGTTCTGGGCAGGGATTGGTTAGTGAATTTGTATAAACTGGGCAAGTTGCTGGAACAACCAGTATGTCTTTTGTTGTAATGCAGAGGTTCATTAGGAGTTGGTGTTAAAAGTTAAAGTATTTGTTCTTTTCTATGTTGCATATCATGGTGAAGTATGGTTTAACAATATAACTGTTTTGAGAGTCATAGTAAAGTTTTACTACCTGTGGTTTCTGGGTGTTTTTGTTTTATTTCAGTGTCCCTCTCCACTAATGATCATACTTTAGTCTAAACCAAGGAGAAAGTCATTGCCTTCTGGATACATGAATAATCCAGACCTGTATTGCTGTTCAGTGGGTCATAAGTCATTTTGGTATTTTCCAGTGTCAGGGCTTCCTGCTTTTTTGGTTGGAGCGATCATCTGTCCTGGCAGTGGTGGCACTCACTTGCAACAACACAAACACTAAAGCAAACATTCCTGTGTAAGTTTACAGGGCACCATGAAGCCATGGTTACAGACTTCTATAAATGACCCTTAGTTTTTGTAATCTTTCTTACTGACAGGGAAAATATAATAATGCTGAGATATTTTGCTTTTTACTGCCACCCATTAGCCAGACACAATTTGTCCTCAAATCAAATCTGTTCTTCTCTGACTCTTTCCTATTTCTGAGGATGCTAAATAGCTTTGTTTTTGTGGCCTTGAGCTGACTTTCCAATCAACTCATTAGCTCTAGCCTTTTTGTGACAATTTTTACAGAATGATACCATACTTTAATATTTATCCTTTGATCTGTACTGTTTCTTTTTATTCTTTGGTATAAAGACTTTTAAAATCCAAAGATTTTGCAATGTTTCTTGCATAACAACATTGTTTTTGCTTTCCTCATATGCCTACTTAACCATTTTGTAGTCAGGACTTCTTGGTTAGATGCTTAATCCTTTCAGACTGTATTATCTTTTATAGTCTCAGACCCTGACCACATTTGCCTCTCTGCCTAATGAACGTTAAGAAGCCACTATTACTTTCTGGAAAATTAAAAGAATGCCCATTGAAACAGGTTGATTTAGAGAGTGGATTTTAACAAGTAAGCATGCACATGCAGTTTTGCAAAATAGTTCAAACTCACTAGATTTGTAAAAATGTATCACTGCTTCTTGTTCCTGAATCTTCTGGTCTTCATCTCATATTCTCTGCTTCTCTTGGTTAAGACTCCTCTACACATTTCTTTGAATAGCAAGCAAATCTATATGGGAGATAAAAGAAGCTGTTGAAATTCAGGGATAGGGAATGCACAACAGAAATTTAAGAAGGAAAATGATATTACAAATATTATTTTTGGGCAACTTTGTGTCAGCAGTTTAGAACATGATCAATTGTGAATGGAGATTGGAAAGGCAATGGAAGAAGAGAGAGCAGCTAAGCCATCACAGTGAGAAGTGTGTGAGGTGAAGGAGCCTCTGGTAGAAGGGATGACTGAGGGTAAGGAGAGACCACTCCCAGGCAGCAACAGAGCAGGAGGGAGGGCATAAAAATTGAACACTGGGGACACAGAGGAAAGAAAGGCAAATGTAACATCCAAGTCTGAAGATGGGTCAGAGAAGTGAGGGAAATTGTGAGGGCGTGCTTGTTTATGGATGAAGAGATAAATAAAAATATTTAGTTCTACAGGCTAATGTTACTGATGTATCTGTCAGTACATATTTCATTAAAGTCAGATTTTTTATTCTAATCCTTCCTTTTTTATTCATCCTGCTTCTGACATTCAGGAATACTATCTATTGGGAATCTTAATCCATCACGTGGAGAAAAGTTTACATTATTATTTTTTAGGAGGTAAAGTGTTCCCCAATCATAAAGAAATAGTTTACTTTAGATTCAATGATAGAGCACTTTAGATCACATAAACGAAAAAAAAAAGTAACAAGAGAAATTGAATTAAAGAAAGCAAAAGCAAAATAATCGATCCTCAAAGAGTCTACCTCTTAGAAGAAGGTGAAAAAGGGTTGAAGAAAATTGGAATCAACTGCTGTGATGACAGTTTTAATTTCTAGGCAAATGTGAATTTTGAATTGCAAACTTTTTCATTAAATAATCTATATGTGAATGAATGCTGGAGAAACATTAATAAAATTATGGCTTGAATTAAATGTGAAGATTAAAGTGGAGATTTTTTTGTTTTTATTATTAAATACTTTTGAATTTTATTGTTGTTCAGGTATAGTATTCTGCCTTTTCCCCCACCTCTCCCTACCACCCTAGCCATCCCCACCTTCCTCCCTGTTTCCACCCCCCCTTGTTATCATCCGTGTGTCCTTTATAGTTGTTCTTGTAAACCCTTCACCCTTCCCCCCCCCATTTTCCCCTCCCATCTCCCCTCTGGTTACTGTTAGTTTGTCCTTAATTATAATGTCTCTGGTTATATTTTGCTTGCTTATTTGTTTTATTGATTAGGTTCCAGTTAAAGGTGAGATCATATGGTATTTGTCTTTCACCTCCTGGCTTATTTCACTTAGCATAATGCTCTCCAGTTCCATCCATGCTGTCACGAAGGGTAGAAGCTCCTTCTTTCTTTCTGCTGCATAGTATTCCATTGTGTAAATGTACTACAGTTTTTTGATCCATTCATTTACTGATGGGCACCTAGGTTGCTTCCAGCACTTGGCTATTGTAAATTGTGCTGCTATGAACATTGGGGTGCATAGGTTCTTTTGGATTGGTGTTTCAGGGTTCTTAGGATATAATCCTAGCAGTGGAATTGCTGGGTCAAAAGGTAGGTCCATTTTTAGTTTTCTGAGGAGATTTCATACTGTTTTCCATAGTAACTATCAGTCTGCAGTCCCACCAACAGTGCACTAGGATTCCCTTTTCTCCACAATCTCTCCAATGCTTGTTGTTTGTTGCCTTGCTTTTGATGGCGATTTGGAAATTTTTCTTATAATTTATTATAAGCAATGTTGTCAATTTTAGCAAGGACAAAATATTAAAAATATAAATAAATATATAAAATTATCAACTTCTGTCAGAACTTGTATTATAGCTAACATCTTTCAATAACAGCAGAGTATGTTAATATAAACTCAGTAAAAACAGATGACAAGCAAAAAAAAAAGAAAATCAAAGATAGCAAACACAAATAAAAGCACTTAATACTTATATATATTACGCTTTCATTTACTCAAAACTGTGTGTAGAAATCCTATATCCCTTTTCATTAGCAAGTCTTTATCAGGTGGTTAAGAACCCTCCTGAACAAAGAAAACTAGAAAGATTGTCCCTGCCTTCCATAACAGTCATTCAAATGCTATTTTATTGATTCTGATTCCACCATAATTTCCTGGAGTGTTTATTAAATAAGCGATCACTAGATGCTATTAATGGCCCATTTAATCCAAATATGTTCCTTAAGACTAGGAATCTACATGGTTAATGAAAGCTTTGACAATTCTTATGCTCCCTTATGTTTGAGAACCTTTGTTCCATAAATCCACAATATCTAGTGTGAGAAATGATTAGCACACATGAATAGACCAGGAAATAGTGAATGAAATTACTGTATGGGCAATAAATCTTTTTATTTTATTTATAGCTTAGCCCAGGAAACTTATAGTAGATGTCTGATGTTTGTGAGTAACTAGATAGTTTATGTATTAGAATATTGAATTTCCGTGGTGACCTAAATTTTTAAAGCAATATGTTTAATTATTTTTGATTATATGGAAAATAATCACTGATTACTTTATATTTTTATAATGTGTCTTGAACAAGTTTGGTTTTCATGATTTTAAAATGAAAACAAATAAAACATTGTACGGTCTTTTGGGAGCAAAAAAATATGTACAAATCCTAAAATATACCTAAGATTGACTTAAGAAAACACAGAAAATTTGTAATATACCCAAAATCCCTTCTCTGCTTACTGACATTTAATCTCACAAAATGTTCCAGCCTCTGGAAATGGCAAGGCAGTAGATGTGATAAATAATCCATCAATCATTTAATCTAAACTTCTAAAATCCAACTAAGGCTGATTCTACTCTGACAAAATGAAATAAAAATTGATCCAATTTGTTAAAGCCTTATGCCTGTTAGAAATTCATTAAGTTGAAAATAAAGGCTTAATCAAATCTTTTTCTTGTATAACAAATCTCTAGGTGGTGAGAGCTGGTGTTTGGTCAACTTTTTTACGTGTCACTCAGAATCCACATCTTTTCTATATGGCTTTCACATCTTTTTGACTTCATTACTGAAGTTTGCTGCTGTAATTACTTGCTTTATGCCAATATTCAAGGTAGAAAGAAAGGAAGAAAGGGTGATACTAGCTATTGCTATATATTTTTTAGTGTCAGGAAATAGAGTCTTTCCCAGAAACTCTCTACTAGATCTTGCCTGCCCCACCTTTTCTCCACATTAATACATGACTTTTATTGCACCTTTTAAATATCACAAGTATGTCTGAGGGACCATTTGACATCTTGCTCTTTCTGTAACTGGACAATTTAGATCTTATTTATCAGCCTTTTTCAGAAATGCAGGTACCACCCCCAAATTTTCTGATATCCTTGTGTTACCTCTTGTGGCTTGCTAAATAAAAGCAGCTGAACTTGATACAAATTCAATGTCATTTCCTTCAAGAATTAACTCATTTTTCTGAGTTTGAGATACTGAACAAGCACTGCCTAATCTCATCCAAACTCTGTGAATGTGTTTTTTCACCCATGAAATTTCTCATTCTACAAAAGAACTATTCTCCTGAATAATGAAATTGACAGGGAAATGAGTGTACACAGACCCCATCTTGTAAGAGAAGCCCAGTGTAGCACCCTTGCTCAGGTACTGTGAATGACAGCGTGATAGTGCAAACAGTGTCCAGGTCCTTTCTATTTCTCACTACGGGTCAACCCAGTGCCTCTTTTTCTTTCCAGAGAGGCTGAGTTCTATATTGGTGTGATTGAAGTCCCTCCTCAGGGTGCCTCTGGGGTCCTCCACAATCACTGTGCATTCTTTTAGTGGAGCGATTTTCAACCTTTTTTGTCCCATGGCACAAAAATTAATTACAAAAATTCTCTGGCATGCCAAAAAATTATGTATTTTGTGCCTATTTGACAAAACAATAGGTATAATTTTGATTTATTCACACCAGATGGCTATTGTCATGTTGGCTGTTATCATTTTATTTGTAAATCTAAGGGAAAAGAGGTCAGCTCCTCTGACTAAATAGTGAGGTATTGCATGTTTTAAAAATTCTTGTGGCACACTGGTTGAAAACCACTGCTTCAGCATTGTGTTGGCATTTTCTGGAATGTCAATGTCTGGTTGTTGGGAACGTTCTTCATTTTTGCAATAGATGTGGCCTAGGGTTCCCCTTTTGACTCATGGCTGTTTAGTCAGAGCTCTGTCAGATGCCAATCTATTACCGTGATTCTGAGAAAAAGAGAATCTAGCTTTTGGATCCTATGGTGGGTAGCAATTCAAGTATAGTGTTTAGTCCTAGCAGCATTAGGAATGAGAGGAGGTTGTAGTGGATACTTCTCTTTGGCTGACTCAAAAGTCATTTCCCAACTGTCCTTTCCTTTGCTGCCTATATGGAATCTAAAAGCTAGATACATATTTCCCCAGACTCACATTATTTCTGCAGATATATGACATACCTACTCTCCATTAAAGCTTTCCTAGCTATTTTTTATTTTTTTGGTGTGGAGAGAGTAGATTTAACAGAAGATAAAGTGGTATCCTAAGATTATTTTTTAATAAGCAAAATACATGGTTTAGAGAGAAGAATCATCTGGCTGAGGAATAGCTGATAGGACACTTAAAGGTGAACCTGCCTCAGTGGGAGGAGGGTGCTGATTAGAAATGTGGAGGCAATTCTGAGGCAAACTGCTAGTTTTACAAGTTTATTCCCCTTCAGTGCAGGTTTCATCTTTTGATTAAGTCATACTTGGTTTAGAATTTAGAGAGCTCTCTTTCTTTCCTTTGGTAGTTAAGTAATTGAAGTTAATCTCTTTGAAGGACATCTCAGTTGGGTTCATATAAGGTTAAAACATCATTAAGAGAAAATTAATAAAAGAAAACATTTTAAGGTGAGTAAAACAGATATTACAGTCTTAGTCCCTGAATATGACCTGGTAGGCAGAATAAGCTCTGGCAGAGCAGGGAGTATGAACCAAATGTTCAGCTTCTTTTATTAAAAAACAGGATTATGCAATAGCATAAAATTTGCAAGGCTATTTTTTTAAAGAAGGAATTAAGCAAAATTTGTTTATTTACCAGGAATCCAGCCTGGAGGACTCAGCTAATAGATATCTCCTGAAATGTGGAAGAAATACCCTTGTTTGTCATAAAAGCTTAGCAAGAGATTGGAGTCTGAAAGAGGAAGAGGCGGAAAGAAAGATAAGAAGAGGAAGGACTCTAGGAAGAAAGAAAAACAATAGGGCTTTTGCATCCTGATTTCCCACCTCTGAATGTTTGGTTTCCAAGGGGGTGATGCAACTCACAGATACCTTAGATAAATAAGTGAGAGGGTAAAAGCAGGGACTTTTACTTTCTTTTCCATTTGTATAGGGTGACATTCAACTTACTGTCTAGAGTGCAAAATATTTTAGAGTGAAAGAAGTCACAGAGACAATTGGTAAAACTCAGGATTTTCTGGAACCTACTCTGTACTAGGAGGGTACACATAACCAACCACTTTGGAGGATATAGTGAATCTGATAGAGTGAGAAGGTGTTGTCAGGAAGCTGTTAAGAGGAAGCTCCAGGTGAAGTTAGGTGATCCCACAGCAGAGTCAGGTGGAAAACTTCAGGCTGGAAGACTGGATGAAGTAAATGGTAATTACCCAAGGGCCTGTGGCCATAAGATTTCCAGGTAGCTTGGACTATTGGAATGGGAGCCACTTTGACATCCCAGACCTTTCTCTGTTGCCTGATTCTTTTAATCTATATTATTTACTGGAGTTTAATACTGGTGAAAATCTCTGATCATGTTAGTCTGTTTAGACAGCACTAATCCTGTGTTACCTCAGGATTAGGTATAGAGAGGGAATCTTCAAAAATTATTACCTATAAGAAGGGACCAAATTTACCACAGATTCATGGAGTGCTGTTTGTAAATCCAAGGGAACAGCCTTTTCTGAATAACATTATTTTGGGTAAATTGGGCTTTAAATATTTTGATTGAAGTCTAAAGACAAAGGGTTATGTCACTAAGAGGCAAGAAAACAGCACTTTTTAGCAAAAAAAAATATATGTTGTTCCTTCAAGCGTGTTAATTGGGAACGATTAGCTCATTCAAGAAATTCTGCCATTCTTTAAAATTTCTGAAATTCCTTTTCCAAGAATTGTTGTGAGACATGTATCTTTTAAAAATATCTTTGAATGTGGCATATCTTTATTCTTTGGCAGTGTATTTTATTTTTGGAAAAACTTAGAAGCTACTTAGAAATAAATGCTATGAATAATGTAGATATTTGAGTATTAAAAAATGTGAATATATAGTAATGTGACTTGCTTTCTAAGCTAAATAGTAAGATAATTCCCAAATTACAAAACTATATGATGAAAATAGCTTCTCTGGGATAAGTTATACTTTCCCAAGGTGACTGCTTTGTAGGATTACACTCATTTGGATGTTCTTTCCTTTTTCTTACCTTGTCATCCTACTTAAGATACCTACTTTGAGCATTATATTTAAAACAGGTATTTTTAATCAAGATAATTGTTCAGTAGATGTTTTCTCCTATGCTCGTGTTAATAACTGCTATTTATAGAGGACAGAACGGTCTCATTATATATTGTTGTTTTCTCATAATAACAGTGTATATGGATCAGAGTAAAAGAGTAACATTTTCCCAATATGGACCTGTGGGAATAAATGATAGGGTTTTTTATTAGTAGCCTAGTGAGAACCTATTACATTGTACTTATCTACACAAAAAGCCAAAACCCTTTTATAAATACCTATGATTATAAGAAATAACAATCTTCAGAGTTTCTCCTTTGTAATGCAAGGAATTTGCTTATTACACTTTTTTTTTACATGTAAACATTGTGATTTAGTTTCTGTGAAAGCAACATACTTCTTTCCCAACAAGAAAGGGTAATGCATTTAGGAGTGAGTAACTTACACAGATGTTGAGGCAAGATAAGTAGTCCTTTAAGAGCTGAAAAGTATTTGTTCTGCTTCATGCTGTGCATGAGATTATTTTTTTGAGTTCATTTAAAATTTTTTTCAATTATAGTTCACATTCAATATTATTTTTTATTAGTGTCAGGAGTACAGCATAGTGGTTAGACAATCATATACTTTACAAAATGATCCCCCTGATAATTCCAGTACCCAACTAGAGCCATACATAGTTATTATAATATTATTGACAATATTTCTTATGTTGTACTTTACATCCCCGTAACTATTTTGTAACTACCAATCTATACTTCTCAATCCCTTTATCTTTTTCACTCAGTCCTCTCAACCTCCCTCCTTCCCCTCTGGCAACCGTCATGAGTTCATTTTTTTAAATTGGATTTATTAGGGTGACATTGGTTCACAAACCATACAGGTTTCAAGTGTACAACTCAACCGAACATCATCTCCACAGTGCATCATGCTCCCTTGCCCCAAGCAAAGTCTTTTTCTCCCCTCCTTGCCCCCCTGCCCCTAGCCCCATCCCTTTTTCCCCTGGCTATCACCACTGTTGTCTGTATCTGTGTGTCATCATATATATATATATTTTTGCTTAATCCCCTAACCTTCTTTTATCCAGCTCCTCAACCTCCCTCTACTCTGACAGCTGTCAAGTTTGTTCTGTGTATCCATGCTTCTGTTCCTATTTTGTTTGTCAATTTATTTTGTTCATTAGATTCTACATGTAAGTGAAATCAACTTCTCTTAGCGGTATATTTCATTTAGTGTAATCATCTCACGTCCATTCATGCTGTTGCAAAAGGTAAGATTTCCTTTTTTTTTTTTTTTTTGTGGCCAGCAGTATTCCATTGTTAAATGCACTGCAGCTTTTTTACCCACCCATCTACTGATGGGCACTTGGGCTGCTTCCACATCTTGGCTATTGTAAATAATGCTGCAATGAACATAGGGGTGCATATATTTTTTCAAATCAGTGTTTTGGACTCCTTTACGTATGTTCCCAAAAGTGGGATTGCTGAGTCAAAAGTCAGATTCACTTTTAATTTTTAGAGGTAAGTCCATTCTGTTTTTCACGTGGCTGCACCAGTCTGCATTGCCACCAACAGTGCATGAGGGTTCCCCTTCTCCACATCCTCATCAACATTTATTGTTTACAGTTGATAACAGCCATTCTGATAGGCATGAGGTAATATCTCATTGTGGTTTTAATTTGTATGTGAGATTATTATTAGTACACATTAGTGTGTATGTGTGTATATACAAGGATATTACACACATTATTTTTTAACTCAAATGTTCTAAGATAAAATTAAGATAGTGATATGTACATCAGTGGGGCCCTCTAAAGAGAAAATGCTGAGACTCAGCAGTCCTAGAAATTTAATGGAGGAGGATTCCTGTGAGAAATAAAGGGAGGAGGAAACAGATTTGACCCCTGTAAAAGAAAAGAGAGTGGAGAAAGATTGGGCAGGGGAGCCTCGGACCATGATGCAGATGTGACAAAGCATTGGTCAAACGAGCAAAGAGCTCTAAATCAAAGACACCTGACAGAGGAGTCTAGTGTTAGGCAGAAACCACCCGGTCCAGGTATGCACACCACACTCAATTGTTGGTTGTCAGCAGTCAGAGAAGAGTGTTCTCTGCTCAAAAGGTGGATTCTGGGTCATATGGTAACTCTGACTTAACTTTTCTGGGGACCTCTATACTGTTTTCCATAGTGGCTGTACCAGTTTAAATTCCTACCAGCAGTGTATGAGGGTTCTTTTTTTCTCTACAACCTCTCCACCATGTGTTATTACTTTTCTTGATAATAGCCATTCTAACAGGTATGAAGTGGTATCTCATTGTAGTTTTGATTTTCATTTCCCTAATAGCTGGTGAAGTTGAGTATCTACCCAAAAATTTTGAAAGAATTTACACACTAAGATATATGTACTCTATGTTCATTGCAGTATTATTCACAGTGGCCAAGCCATGGATTGACCCGAAGTGTCCCTCGATAGATGACTGGATAGAGAGGATGTGGTACATATACAGTGGAACACTACCCAACTATAAGAAAAGATGAAATACTGCCATCTGCAACAACGTGGATGGACCTTGAGACTATTATGTTAAGTGAAATAAATTAGTCAGAAAAAGTAAGAAGCATATGATTTGATTCATATGTGGGAGATAAAACTGAAAGCAACAAATAAAAAAAACAGGAAAAACAAACAAAAACTCAGACACAGCAGGATAGGGTGATGATGAGGGTATTGAGGGGTAGAGGGGGTTGAGTGTATGATGACAGAAGATTTCACTTTGAGTAGTGAGCACACAATGCAATATGCAATGTATCATAGAATTGTACATTGGAAAGCAATATTTTTATTGGTTTTGAGAGAGAGAGAGAGAGAGAGCAAGCACTGATTTGTTATTCCACTTATTTATACATTCAGCCATTCTTGGTTGATTCTTATATGTGCCCTCACTGGGGATTGAACCCTGCAATCTTAGCATATTGGGATGATGCTCTAACTGACTGAGCTACCTGGCCAGGGCCAAAATCTATATAAATTTGTTAACCAATGTCACTCCCATAAATTTGATAAAAAGAATTTTTTAAAAAAGTTTGATACTGAAGGCAGTAACAATTGGGAGCTGTCAGTGACTGCAGTCCTTGCAGCTGAATGGCAAGTTCTTTCATGAAGATAGATCCAAGTGGCATGTCTCCATGGCTGCCACAGTATGTGCACACATGCTCGTTTGTGTGTGTGTGTGTGTGTACACTCCTCTGGTCAAATTACAGTAGACACAAGAAAGCCCTTTATCATTTAGCGTTGACTATTCTGTAAGATACTCTGATGTTACAACCTATATAAACAGGTTTTGGTTTTATATGCTTGCCTGTCTTTCCTTGGAAAACCAACATGCAGCTGGCTTGATTAGGGCCAATTTAAAGAGATTCACTTTACTGAAATGTCCCATAGCTGTGGCCAATGGCAATAATACTTACTGTGAGGGCTAGGTAGGCTGAAAGACCAGAAGAGGACTGGCAATGGCATCCTAAAATCAAAGGCTGCACCGCAGAGCAAGTGAAGTCATGCTTCCACACTCATGGCCTCCTCATATTTGGGCTAGAACAGGTGGAGAAGGGAAAATGAGAGGGAATTAGCAGAAAATGAGAGAATAGTAGCAGAATTAGCAGAGAATTACTTTGGAATAGATGGTTCAGCCTTTTTCAGAGGTGGGAAAAATAAAGTCTCTGAAAGAAGATGTGGATTGTGATCTTTATTTTCTTGATCATTTGACTAAACCCACACCACACGTGTCTAATATGTAAAAGGAATCAGATAGTAGACCTAGACAAACATTGTTAGCATATGTTACTACACCTTATTTTATTAATACTTATTTTAATTTTAATAATTTTATGAAAAATTTAGTGTCTTAAAATCTGTAATGCCAAAAATAGCATAAAGGATGGGTCAGTATAACAAAAAGGCAAGGTGCAGCTGGTAGACAGTTTTATAGGTCAAGAAAACATTTTTAACTGATTTTCACGCACTTCTGCTGATTCGCTTTGTGACTGTGAAAAGTGAAAAAGCATTTGTAACACATTTTGATGTAAAACACAGAAATATATTGGATTTACAGATTTTTTTCTCTTCAGAAAAAAATTTTATCATTTTCATCTGTACTTCTTTGTTCTCATGAAAAGGATGTTGGTGCCATTTTACACAACATTTTTAAAATGCATGGCTAGTGCACGATTAAATAGATATTCCACATGTTCTAAAGTGTTTTATGAACCTATGATGTTCATAACAGCTTCTCAATTAATCAACAGACACTTGTTTGGTATCCGCTATATAACCCGGAATTTAGAATGGTATTGTGTAGCATACATAAGACAAATAATATACATCCTTTAACCACTATAATATATAATCTACTTAGAGAGATGATAAAAAATGCACAAAATACAAAGAGAGACTGACACAAGGTAATATATATTCAAGGGCTTAACTTTTGAGAGTTTCTAAGAGTAATAGTGGCTTACAGATGGGCGAGTTGGTTGGAGTTGGTTATAGAAAATGTGTGGAGAAGGTTGGATTTAAGTGGACATGAAAAATGGATAGGTTGGAAATAAACATAGGGGAAACAGAAGAAATAGCCTAAATATAATTGGCATCATGTGGTATGCAGACATTGGGAGAAACTGCTCTGATTTGATTGAATAGCATGCTAGGAGTGAGAGGGGAAGTAATATGAAATAATTTGAGTCTAGAGCCCAGATAATGGAGGCCCTGGGGTTAGACATGGCATAAAAGACAATAAGAAATCATTGTAATAACAAAATGTAATTTTCAAGTCCAAATATAATTGTTGAGGCTTTCCCTTTTATTTCATTATACTACTCTGAGGATACAACATTTTGTTTTGAAAAGCTTGTGAATGTTCCAGATTGTCAGAAAAGGTTAATCCACGTGGGAGAGTTTGGGTGGGACTCAGTAGGTTCCTAACTGTTGGAGTGTGTTGTTTCTGCTGATATTTCTGCAGAAGACATGCAAACTACAGGTGAAGGGGAAGCTCTTACCAGGTGGTTGCAAAGAGCACACTGAACAGGGATCCTTACATAGGAATGGATAATAGGCCAGCCTGGCTCTCTCTACCTAACCCGATGCTGGTGCCAGACCTTGCTTGGCAGGCTCATGATGTGATTTCACTCTCCTCTTTGGTGTCCCCAGTCTTATCTTTGGCGTTTCATCTCAAGCCCCATAGATATCTCTGAGTTCCTATGCCATTAAATTCTCTTTCCTCCTGAATCTTATTTTGATTTGCCTGAATAGAATGTTGGGATCACTGTCTAGTCTTTTTGAGTCTGTTTTCATGGCATCAACACTATGCTCTTCTTTCTGGGCCTTCCTGTCTTTAATTCCTGAGTCTTTTCTTCCCTCAACAAATTTGGTTCTTACAAACCACAAACATTGCTGGTTTTGTTTTTATTTTTGATATGGGTTCAAGAATTTATTTTAAGTTAAACAATGAGAACAAAAATTGAACACTGGCATTTACTTTTAATATTTATTTTAATATTTAATATTTATTCCTGCTTCACAATTCTAATCTGATTTAGGCAAAACAGATGCCTGCAATTGACTGGAAAATCACACCATAGGGAATAAGATAAAAAGGATAATGTTTCAAGCTATTGTTTGGTTACAGAATAATGATAATTAATATTGATTGACAACTTAGTCTGTGCCAGAACCTAGGACAATACTTATAGATTATCTCATTAAGATGATATGATTGATGATTTGATAAATCAGTACAGGTTTAAGAGGTGTGCACCATTGCATGTTTTTTATTTTAATCCTCACCTGAGGGTATGTTTTATTGATTTCTTTTTAGAGAGAGAAGAAGGCGGGGAGAGAGAGAGAGGGTGAAACATCAATGTGAGAAACATTGATTAATTGCTTCCTGTAGGTACCCCTAAAGGGATAAAATCCACAACGTTTTAACGTGTGGGACAATGCTCCAACCAGCTAAGCCACCTGGCCAGGGTACCATTAAAAGTTTTATGAGTTAACATAGTAGAACTCAGATGTTAAATATCCTCAAAAGTTTATAGAGCTAGTGAGTCAATGGTGAAGCTAAGACTCAAATGTAGAAACTCTGTTCCAGACCCAGCACTCTTATGACTGTGCTCTCAAAATATTTTCTTTATCAAGGGTTAAACAAAATCACAAAAGTATTTTTAGAGGATTAGCCTGGCATCTGTGTAAGAGCCTAGAGAGAGGATTATTAGTTTGGAGGTTATTTTAGTCTTTTAATATGTCAAGTGCGGCAGGCATGAACTAAACTGGAAGTCCTAGATGTTGAGGCTAGTGGGCGGGGATAATGTGAGCAATAGGAGAGGAAGAGTAATGTAAGATTAGCAATTAGAGAAACTAATAAGAAAATGTACAGTGTACTCTAGAAGTGTATTCCAAATTTTCTTGACCACAAAATCACCTGGGACACTTGTAGAAAAATGTGGAGTCCTACACCCAACCTGACCAGTCTGTCAGAAGAAGAATCTCCAATCTTAAAAATGAGGATACTGGATAATTTTTGTGATCAGATAAATTGGAGAACACATTATAGACCACACCTTTTAATGTTTCCTCTATAGAAACTTTTTGTTGTGTTATTTTAGTGGCTTTTCTTAACTCACTGACAAAATTTACCTTTTTTTTTTTGCAATTAGTACTCAGTGTACAGAATTGTTAACTAGTTAGGTCAAGACTCTTAAAGGCTTTTAGTTCAACTAATGAATAATGTAGGAAATTTGAGGTTTTATTGTCAATGCATCATTGTTTACAGCAGCACATTTGTGTTTATTTTGAACTATCAGACATAGCAAGAAGCCACATGCTAAAATTCAACCCTTTAATATTGACAAATGGAAAAGTGACATGTGAATTCCTGACTCACTGTTTCTAAGATCCCATTTTATCAGTCAAGTCAGCCAGTTTTAAAGTAGAGTGGAGTAGTTGCTGATATAATCTCCTTAGTTCCTTCTGTGGAATGTCAAGCAGTTTCTTATCAGTTTTACATATTTTTTTAATTTTATTGATTTTAGGGAGAAGAAGGGTGAGAGAGAGACACACAGAGAGAGAAACATCAATTTGTTGTTTCACTTATTTATGAATTTATTGGTTGATTGTTCTCTGTACCCTGACCAGGTATTGAACTTGCAACCTTGGTGTTTTGGGTCAATTCTCTAACCAACTGAGCTACCTGCCAGGGCAGTGGGTTCGAGTATTAGAATTCAAATTTTAAGTACTTCTCAGGTTTGAAAAAAATACATATTTTGGGCTAAAATTCTCTCCAGCATTTATAATATCCTGGAGAAGTTAATGTAATAACCAGTTTGATGGTAAATAATGGGGTACACAACCCTTTTACATACAAATTTCCTCATCAACTTTATATACAAAAATTACTAAACCTTTGGGAGTAGAGATTTCTAATTCATCAAGTGATGTATTAGGTATACTCAGGCAGCCACTAAAGATGAGATGTCCTTTTTTTCTCACACTCTTATAAAACACAGAGTTACTGCTCTTTGTTTACTTCCCAGATATTTATAATATTATAAAAAATCTCCTAGAGATCTGCAGGAATGTAAATACAAAGTTCCCTTAAAACAACAAACATTTCCCTTCAAGAGACCAATATTTAATCTAGTGAAACTACTTTGAGCCACAAATGTCAAATTTCATGAACTTCTTGGTTGAGGAGTTCTCTGGACTTACTGGTATTATCTAAATTACTTACCATTCTCTCAGAATTCTTACAGTGTAGTTACCATTTTAATTCTTAAATTAGAGCAAAATTTTCTCCTTGAATTAAGTTGCCCATGGATCTTTTTCTCCTAGACGACAAATCATGTGATAAAATGCGCCCTGAGCGATGTCAGAGACGATCCTGAAAGCAAGCTTTAGTGTGCTGGAATAATGAGCTCCTGCCCAGTTGTGGGTAATAACTAGTAGCTTTTATGCCATAGATCCCTTACCAATCATTAGGGGACACCCAGTGATCTGTAGGAGGCAAAATACCCCAGTTTTTTTTTTTTTGTCAAAAAATACTGTAATATTTGGACACTATTCAACCAGAATGGGGTGGGAGCAGATTGTAGTTTTGCAGTATCAAGATCATTGGCTAGATCTAAAACAAAAGAGAAGTAATCTTCCTTGTCGGATCTGTGAAAGTCCCTGAATACATGTCACCCATTGCCTCATCTCCTTCCAAGTTCTGTTTCCATGGAAGTTCCTTTGCAAAGGCATGCACTCATAAAAGGTCTCTGAATATTGTTCCAGTAGAGGCAGAAACCTCATTTTCTAGGTATGAAATGATAGGAGGTTTTCGATTTCTGGCTGTCTGCACTGTTTTGGTGTTTTCCATGTAAACAATAATGCAGTGGTTGAGTTTAACTATTCAGAAACCAACTTATTTATTACAAGGAACAAGAACCAAAAAAAGTGGGGTAACTTCCAAAGGTAAATGTGTGCAAGGCCCGTAGGTCATTCCAATGATGGTCACTCCAATGATGTGCTTTATATCTGGTTTGTGGAAAATTTACAGCCTGTCATTGGACTCATCCCAAGGAGTAACCATGACTAAGGATGCAGAGAACAATCTTAAATCTAACAAATAAGGAACTTGTAAGTAACAGTTAAAAGTACTCACAGGCCAGCAAGAGGAAAAAAGGTAGCTAGTATAGAGAATGCAGATAAAAAAGTCATAATCTGTGATGTTATTCTGTGCATCTTGGGTGAAAGCAGTCCATATCTAAAGACAGCCTGCTTCATTCAAACTTGTAAAAACTCTCAGCTTGAGATTTCCCCATAAGGATGGTCTCCCAGTGTTCAAGGATGGTTTTTGTCTCTTTTGTTGAAGGACGTGAGTCAACTGTTCGATTATTTAATGAGTCTCACTGCTGTGCTACTTCTTACCAGTATCTGATAGGGTTCTTGCAGTTGAGGTTGTAAGAGAGCCTTATGTTAAAGACAAAGCTCTCACTTGCAGCTGAGGCTTTAGAGAAGTATCAGAGTCAAACAAATAGTGTCTGCAGATGACACAGACTTTAAGATGGTTGTGGTTAACTTATTACTGATACTTTTCAAGAGTGAAAGGTGCGATAAGAGTTCATTACAATAATGCAACTGAAAAGGAAATTTGGTTGTTTCTGTGGCATGCAAAACAAATATTTTAACAATAATCTAAAAATTTTTAACAAAACGTCTCTAAACATAATGATTAAACATGAAGCACATTTTCACAGATAATAAATTTTACATCTGATTTATAAAAAAGGTCAAACATAATTTTTACAAGGGAACATATTTTGAGATATAATATGTAATTAATCAGTGACACAATTATTTTATCACAAGAATATGCTAAGCGTATAGTAAAGACTCCAAGATTGTATCAAGAATGTCAAGTAACAGATTCAGTGGGTCTGCAGTGGAACTTTAAAAAAAAAAACCTGTAAACCTACTTTTGCCCACTTGTGTATTTGCCATTTTGAACAATTATGTAATATCTGTGTCAACTTTTCACATACTTGTCATCAGTCTGACTGCAATGTGAACTTTTGAAGACAATTTTGAGTTTCTTAGAATATGCCATAGTCTTTTATACATTCTCAACGTTCAGGTAGATGCCAGCTAGTTTATTTGAATATTGGAGGCTCCCAATTATAGGACAGAGAGAAATCTTAGGGATTATTACATCATCGATCATTTTGTAGATAAGGAAACTGAATCCTCCTTTATTCATCAGATGCCATGCATGGATGGTGTGGGATAGAACCAGGAAACTAGAGCTGAACATTCAAACATTTCCATTTGCTCACTGGGAACAATTTTAGTGTAATGGTTGATAGGGCTGGCCCTGGAGTAAAATATTCCATTTTAGCTCCTCCCCTTGACAGTGTGTGATCTTGGGCAAGTTATATAATCTTTATGAGCCTTATTTTCTTAATCTGTCAAAAGGGCTTACTAAAACTGAAAAATGTTTTGAACATAAGTGATGTAAAATGCATAAGGAAAGGATTGAGCACAGCGCAGGCATCTGCCACACAGTCAGTATGTTCCACAATGATAATGAAATGAGAATGATGCCTATTCTGCTCATGTATTTGTAGTGGCTGACTGCCATTTAGGGAATTAAAAAATGATTGCATCCACCCTTTGTCTTAAAGAATCTGCATACTTTAACACTTAATAAATTATTTTTCAACCTTTGGTTCTTTATGTTGAAAATTTTCAGTTCACATAATCATTTTCAAAGTACAAGATTTCCAACTCTGTAATATCTTTATAGCTCTCCTATAAATATTCTTGAGTTGTTTTAGTCTTTTAGCTTCAAGTCCACAATTTTTCTCATTCTTTACTATAAAGTTTATCATATTTTATATAAAGCAAAGTTTTTTGCATTTTTGTTTGTATGTTCTAAGTCATTGTTTATAATAATTGTAACTATCTATGAATTTGAGTTTTTGATTTAAATTATTTTGTGGTTGTATTATAGCACCTTGCTGAAGAGGGATTAAGGAGCCATTAGTCTTCCCATTTTAAAGTGTTACTAGTTACACCTTTCTTGGTGCTCTGGAATACGGAAGCTACTTTCAGACAAACATAAAATCTATTTTCTATAGTGTTGTACAATCAGACTCTGAGTTGTACAGGAAAAGATGCTAGGTCATTCAGAATGGAGATTTATTAGTTCAGAAGTAGCTTTTATTATCACATGAATATTATGAAGCAAAAAATTCATGAATAGCCTCAAACATATGCTTCCTGTGTAAAAGACTGGAACTTTTGGAGGTGTGGAGGAATAGACTATCCAACCTTTTCCTTTCCAATGCTGTTCCCTTAAACTTTTTTTCCTGCTCTTCTCATGAATAATCCATAGCACCTAGAAGTGGCTATTAAGGTACTCAATAAATATTTTTAGAATGCATGAATAAATATATGATATATTTTTAACTAGTTTTTCAGTGTCTCTCAAATCTATTTCCATTCTGGACACAAAAGATATTTATGCACATTACAAAAAGTACAAAATGCTGTATTTTTCTGTTAAATGAACACATTCTAATTCTTTAGTCTACTGAGATGCTTGAAAAGTGTGCTCAGAGTATGCTGCTAATAGTGAAGAAATGCTACAAATCCCCAAGGCACAGCCTGAGGTACTGACATTAACTTCTTATTTGCTGGCACAGGAAGGCAGAGAGAAACAGCGACATGGCACACAGAAAATAGAAATAGAGTGGACTGTTTTGAGCAGCAAAGTCTAAGGAAGTCTGGAAAGCAAAAGATTAAGTGGATGATTTAGAGTATAGTTTAAGAACACAGCTTTGGAATCAGAATGCCTGATTTTGTGTTTGCTTTAATTGCTTGCTAGCAATGCATAGGCTATGGGCAAAATTTTCCCATTTTAGTTTTTTGGTTAATATGGTGGAAATAACAGTGCCACCCTCATGAGACTGTGATGAGGATTAAAGAGGCATTTTATAAAGTACATAATAGAGCATCTGGCACACACGAAGGATAACACTGTTACTGTTACGGAAGCTAAAAATAAGAGGATTCTCATGTTCTATGTTATTTGTAAGTCTTTTTTGGTGAACTCACATATATAGAGCAAGATCACTGAAAATGTCATTGCATTTAATTTTGTGAAATGAGTATGTTTTTGATTATAGTTTTCAAGGTCATGTAGCTATTAAGACTTAGCTACAGTATTCTTACTTTCTCTCCTTTCTCATTCTCTCTCCTTTCTCTTTACTCCATTCCTCTGTTCCTAACTCTTACTTCCTTCTCTCCCCTCTTCCATTCTCCTTTCTTTCTTTCCTTTTTACCAGCATTCATTACTTAACAAACATGTTCCAGTTTATCCTAGGTACGGAGAATACTTTCTTACTATCTATCACCTATCTATCATCTATCATCTATAAAAGGCAGAAAACTGTATATGAACAACAATTAAAATAAAATTAAAAAAGAAATAATACACAAATTTTAATTTTTTATTACTGTTAATGCATTTGAGATTTTAGTGTTTCTAAACTACCAATGAAGATATCATTGCTTTCTCAGGTGGTTTGACTATCAAAAAGTATTTTAGATTGCAATTGACAAAAGTTATCATACACATTGTTGAAAATGTTTAGTATTTTCAAATATCATGGAAGAACTGTAATATCAAGCATTTCACATTTGGGTTTAATTTTGTAGTTCTTTGTAACATTTACCTTGCTAATCTTTGGTATTAGCCTTTTTTTTTATTTGATTTATTCTGGATAAAAGTTTTTAAAAAAGTTTTTTAATATAAAAATCTGCAGGTTTTTTTTTTTTTTAAACATATAACTTCTACTTTGATTTTTGTATTGGATATGCCAGACCACTGTGTTTTGAGATCCAGCTTGTCCTTGATCACTTCCTCCACTGAGAAACTGATGGGGGCCCAGGAAAGAGTCACCCAGAGTCTAAGCGGGGGCATTAATATTATAAACATGTCTAGTCATTTCCACGCCAAGAAGGGATGGTTAGCCCAAAACTTGTGATCATGTTATCTTGAGGTCAGGGATGGAAGAAGAGAGGGGTGATTTTTCCCACTTTTACTTTAAAAATTTTCTGTACCCACTGTGCCTAGCTTGAAGGATATCAACTGGGTTGCACCATGCTGGTGGGTTAGGAGTTTAGGCAACCTAGTTTAGAAGTTATTTCTACAGGTACTTTTTATTTTATAAAGCATGTCCTAATGTGATGCACATTTATCTCAAACATGTATCCTGAAATCAGCTTATTATCTCCCCAATTGTTCCTTTCATTTGAATGTTACTCTTTTCCTCTCTCTATATCAAAATCATTAATTCATCCCACAATGTACCAGACACTGCTCTGGGAACTACAGGATACATCACTGAAAAGAAACTAACAGCAACACAAAGTGTATCTGTGCTCATAGCATTTCTTTCTAGTGGGAGGAGACAAACATAAATAAATGCATAATTTAATCTAGTGGAATATTGTTTTTTGTTGTCATTTTATGTTATATTATCATAGTTTGCCTCACATTACTATTGTCATGAATATTTACTTATTTTTAAGGATCTTATTAATTTATTTTTGTTTTATTTACATTTTTTATTGTTGTTCAAGTACAGTTGTCTCCATTTTCCCTCCAGCTCTCCCTCCACCCCAGCCACCCCTACCTCCTACCTTTGATCCTACCCACCTTTGGCTTTGTCCATGTGTCCTTTATACATGTTCCTAACAACTCTTCCTCCTTTTTCCTCCATTTTCCCCTCCAAACTCCCATCTGGTTACTGTCAGTATGTTTTTAATTTCAATGTCTCTGGTTATATTTTGCTTGCTTGTTAGTTTTGATGATTAGGTTCTACTTATAGGTGAGATCATATGGCATTTGTCTTTCACTTCCTGGCTTATTTGACTTAGTATAATGCTCTCCAGTTCCATCCATGCTGTCATGAAAGGTAGAAGCTCCTTCTTTCTTTCTGCTGCATAGAATTCCATTGTGTAAATGTACCACAGTTTTTTGATCCACTCACTTACTGATGGGCACTTAGGTTGCTTCCAGCACTTGGCTATTGTAAATTGTGCTGCTATGAACATTGGGGTGCACAGGTGCTTTTGAATTGGTGTTTCAGGATTCTTAGGGTATAATCCCAGCAGTGGAATTGTCTGGTCAAAAGGCAGTTCCATTTTTAGTTTTCTGAGGATATTCCATACTGTTTTCCACAGTGGCTGCACCAGTCTGCATTCCCACCAATAGTGTACTAGGGCTCCTTTTCTCCACAGCCTTGCCAGAACTTGTTATTTGTTGATTTGGTTATGATGGCTATTCTGACAGGTGTGAAGTGGTATCTCATTATGGTTTTAATTTGCATCTTTCTGGTCGCTAGTGATGCTGAACATCCTTTCCTATGTCTCTGGGCCCTCTATGTGTTCTCCTTGGAGAAGTGTCTGTTCAAGTCCTTTGCCTACTTTTTATGTTTTTTTTTTTTTTTTTTTTTTTTTTTTTTTTTTTTTTTTTTTTTTTTTTTTTTTTTTTTTTTTTGTCTTTCTGGTGTGGAGTCATGTGAGTTCTTTATATATTTTGGAGATAATATCCTTTTCCAAGGTATCATTGGCAAATATATTTTCCCATATATATGGTTGGTTCCCTTTTCATTTTGATGTTTTCTTTAGCCATGCAGAAGCTTTTTTGTTTTGATGAAGTCTCATTTGTTTACTCTTTCCTTTACATCCCTTACTCTAGGGGACATATTGGTGAAAATATTGCTACATGGAATATCTGAGATTTTCCTCCCTATGTTCTCCTCTAGGACTTTCATGGTGTCATAACTTACATTTAAGTCTTTTATCCATCTTGACTTTGTTTTTGTGTATGATATAAGTTGGTGGTCAAATTTCATTTTTTTGCATGTAGCTGTCTAGATATCCTAATACCATTTGTTGAAGAAGCTATTACTCCATTTTATGCTTCTACCCCCTTTGTTGAATATTAATTGACCATAGAGACTTGGGTTTATTTCTGGGCTCTCTGTTCTGTTCCATTGATCTATGTGTCTGTTCTTATGCCAGTAGCAGACTATTTTGACTACAGTGGCCTTGCAATACAGTTTGATATCAGCAATTGTGATCCCTTCTACTTTGTTCTTCTTTCTCAAAATTGCTGTGGCTATTCAGGGTCATTTATGGTTCAATATAAATTTTTAAAATGTTTGTTCTTTATCTGTGAAATATGTCATTGGTATTTTAATAGGGATTGCATTGAATATATAAATTGCTTTGGGTAGTATGGACATTTTGATGATAATTCTTCCAATCCATAACACGGTACATGCTTTCAAAATTTGTACCTGCATGGTACAAAATTTGTTTGTGTTCTTTAATTTCTTTCTTCAGTGTTGTGTATTTTTCTGAGTACAGGTTTCTTACCTCCTTGGTTAGGTTTTTTCCTAAGTACTTTATTTTTCTTGTGACTATGGCAAATAAGCTTTCCCCCCTGATTTCTATTTCTGATATTTCATTGTTGGTGTACAAAAATGCCTTCAATTTCTGAATATTGACTTTGTATCCCACTGCCCTGCCAAATTCACTTATTAAGTTGAGTAGTTTTTTTTTTGGTGGAATCTATAGGATTTTCCATGTATACTGTCATGTGATGATCTGTAAACAATGACAGTTTTGCTTCTTCCTTTCTAATTTGGATACCTTTTATTTCTTTTTCTTGTCTGATTGCTGTGGCTAGGACTATGATCTACCTACTCTGTTTCTCTTGCTGCCTGCAAGGCCCATAATTTTATGGAGTAGAAATCCGAGTTCCAGAAGAGCTATTTAATTCATCCTACATCACAAATCATTCCTAAAATTTTAAGATATGACCTACACCTGGTGAACACACAATATAATGTACAGATGATGTATTAAGGAATTGTACACCTGAAACATATATTTTATTAGCCAATGTCACCCCAATAAACTTAATTATAAAGTAAGATAATAATATATCTATTTTTTATTAAAAATAAAAACTATAATAATAATTAAAAACTTATTCCATAAGTAAATATTTACTTATTAATCAGCTCTTGCATCAAGAATCTGAGTTTTTATTATAATTCCATTTACTGAAGTAAAAAATTTCAAAAAATAATAATAAATAAATTATATCAATATTTATTGGGAAATCCTCAGTGATTTATAATAAAAATCTCATTGTCATTAGGTTTATTGTAAGGAACCTGCAGCAAACAAAAGATTAAAACAAGAGAACTGAAAAAAATATTTCCTCTAGTTATATCTTTCTTGTTTATCCTGTTGAATAACTCCACAAAATGTAGTAGTATGTTACTTGTACAGACAAAATCCTATTTTTAGATTGACTTCAAAATAGCCAGGACAGTTGTCCCAAACTTCTTGGATATCCTTAGCTCAGAGGAAACCATATTCATACATGAAGAGCTTCAAACCAGTTTTGCTAGCATTGTCTCCTACCAAAAAGGAAAGAAAAAATAAAAAAAGTAGTACAGACCATGATCTCCAAATACTATTTTCCATAAAAATAATGAAGGATTCTTGGAGAAATAACTGGTTCCAGGTCTGGGAAAGGAAAGACACCAGATGAATTTGGAACATCTTGTGAGAAAACAAGAAATATACCAGAGTTCTTGGGGCACGTCAAATGGAGCCAGGGGCCTATTTGAAGTGCCCCCATGAACCGTAGATTAGACAATTAGATATAAAAAAGAATAATGACTTCTATTAATTAAAATATGTCAAATATTTTTAAATTTCATGAGTTTATAAACTAAAAAAGATGTGATCTATGCCTTAAAAAGTTGCTTATGAGGAGGACCGTGATGATAGAAAAAATCAGTTGAATACCTAGCATATTTGATGCTTGGTACTGCTTGTCCATGTTAAAAAATTGCTTCTTGAATAGTCATGAAATAAAACAAGCAAAAATAATGGTTAGAAAAACAGGAAGATCATAAACATTTTTTCTTTATAAACTTTATACAAATAATTGTACCAATGGACAACAATAACAAATAGAATCTATATTACACTCCAAAATGAAAAAAGTAATTGTCTTAAAATTACATTGATGTAATTTGGTTTGGCTGCATACTCATTTTTTATTAGAGTTGACACATTAATGTATTTTTAATTTTTATTTATGTATTTACTTATTTTTAATGAATTTTTTAAAAAGAAAAATAGGTAGTCTGTTACATATGCTAATTGTTATGAATTGAATGTATGTGTTCTTCCAAAATTTGTATGTGTAAACCCTAACTCCCACTGTGGTTGTAGGAAGTCATTCAGTTTAAATGAGCTCATAAGCTGGGGCCCTGATATGATAGGATTAATGTTCTTATAAGAAGAGACTTCAGAGTTCACACTCTTTTCCCATCTGAACTCACTAAGGAAAGACCATGTTAGGATGGAGAAGGCTGGCATCTACAAGCCAAGAAAGAGTGTTCAGAAACCAAACCAGCCAGAACTGTGATCTTTCATGTCTACTCTTCAAAACTGTGAGAAAATTAATTTCTGTTGGCCTAAGCCATCCACTCTATGGTATTTTGTTATGGCAGCCTAAACATACTGACATACCAATATATTGGTCTGTTATAGGAGTAAATATGTAACAGTAAATTTTGTTATTGAAATAACTTTTTGCAAATTTGTTTGTTAATAGCTTGTCAAAGTTGATTGTCTTTATGCAGTTGTATTTAATAGATTGTCTAACCAGATTTGCCAACTATCTTTGCTCACAATAAGTGAAGAATACTTTTCATCCATTTTAACTTGAAAATTTTTTTGTTACAAAAAACAACAAATTAAAACTAGAAAAAATTATAAACACAACCATAGATTTTGAAGAGATTCATTAAAAAACTCATTGTACTGTAAGTTTCAGAAATTGGAAACACAGAAGAAAACTTTTGTCCCATAGAGTGACAGAACTGAAGCAACTCAAGTGTTCCTTCTTCATCTTTTCTATCACTGAGCTGTCATTGATTTAAATCTACTGTTCAACTCAGGAGACTATAGCTTCACAGAGGTTGAGAACAGCACCCTAAAGGATCTTAAATGATCCAGAAGAGTTGTCAATGTGCTCTCAGAATGAGAGTGTGTAGCTGTGTCTGCGTGTATCAATGGTTGACTAGGTGACTGAGAAATCTTTGAATTAACTTTTCTGTATAATTTTTATTATTGTACTCTATTTAAAAGTTAATTAGAAGAGTACTGAGTCATCTGGGCAATTATTTAGGACTGAGAGCAACAGAAGTTTTTAACGGAGAGGAGTATTTATCATGAACATTGTTTAGAATTAACTGGTATACTGTAATAACAAAAAGCAGTTAATTTCAAGTCAGCTTTATATTGCTTTTAAATTCTCCAAAGATGAGGCATTTCCTTATTCTACTGCCCTGTCTTTATGGAAAGTCCCTAGTAATAATAGTTAACATTCATTGAATACATCAGAGTAAATGCATGTTAAATTATTGTGACAAATAAATCAACTAATAAAGTGGAAATACCGCAAATGCCTTTTCCAATATGTTTTACAGTGGTTCCTGTCCAGTATTTTCTCTCTGGTCTAAAAGACTTGAGGCTCACCAATTGCTGTGAAAATATAAATTCAGCAAATTGAGTTGGGATTATGTGTGATGGAGGGGAAGAATGGTTGTGGGCAAAGGGGTATCATTATGGCTTATTTCTCTCTATGTAATCATGAGGTCTTGTAGCTCCATTTCATGCTCTTCATTGTTCTCCCTCACTGTTGGTTGATAACATAAAACTATATCACACTGGTGAAAGTAATCATATTGTTTTTCTGCATTCTATGTTATTTTTATGGAAGTAGACACACGGCATGCTTGTTGTTTCTTTACATTAATGGTTTGGGAGAATTTGCTTGCTGTGAATAGAATAAAAAGGTGAAAATGGGAGGGAATTTCAGGGGAAAAGGGGAAGGGTTTGCAGGAACAAGTATAAGGACACATGGACAAAAACAAGGGGGGTGGAAATGGGAGGGAGGTGGAGAGGGCTGGGGTGGTGGGGTGGGATGGGAGTAAAAGACAGAAAACTGTACTTGAACAACAATTAAAATAAAAGAAAAAAAGAATATCAGCAAAACTTTTGTAGTGCTCAAAGAAATACAGATAAAAATCAGAAACTTGGAGATGAGATATCTTCAAGAGGAGGAAATAAAGAGATATGTATAGAAAAAAAGGTGAAGGGATTCAGAAGTACAAATTGGTAGTTACAAAATAATCATGGAGTTATAAATATAACCAATAATACTTAATAACTATGTATGGTACAGGGAGTACTGGAAGTATTGAGAGGAACATTTTGTAAAATACATGATTGTCTCACCATTATGCTGTATACCTGAAATGAATACAAGGTAATATTGAATGTAAAACGTAATTGAAAAATAAAATAAAGTAATTATTTTACTTTTTATACAAATTCTAAGAGGGAATTTGTCTTCATTTTTCCTTTTCAACCTTATTTATATATGAAAAGAGAAGGTAGTTAAACTTTCCTTTTATTTTCTGTTTTTTTTTTTTTTTGTTGTTAAATATATAGCCCTGGTAACCATTTGGTAGTTTGTCTGTTTCCTGTGTCACATTACTCACAGGAATCATGCCTGTGAGTATGCAAGTACACCAATATCAGCCTGTATTTTTCCAGCTTATTAACTTGTCTGCTCTACTCAGCTTCCTCTATCCTACAGGGCCCCATCTGCAGTTTTAACAGTACTGATGATTAATTCTACGAAGGATGGTTTAAACTGCAAAGAAGTACCTGGAACTGAGCCAAAGAGCGACCATATGCTCTGAGACATCTCTACAGCGTGGAAAGAAATGCTTTCTGAAAACATTTCTATTATCTTGCTGAAAGATAGTCTAGAAGCTCTTGCTCTAGGCAGTTTTGGAGGGCCATGGTAATAAGTTAGATGATTGGAAACTTGCAGTGAAAATGACCTAGTTTAGGCCCTCACAGTGACTGCATGCCAGATATCAGGAACATGGAGTATTTCTCACACTCAAAAAGGGAGGACACTCTGCCTTCTAAATAATTTGTTAAATTTTTCATCTGGAATGACTTTCTCCCCTAATTTTTTTATTGTAATTATCACTGAGCATGGCACTATGAGTATGTGCAATGATATCTTAACAATAGAGAACAGTTCCAGACTTGAAACTGTTATTTCCTCTAATTATGAAACATGTGATTTGGGAAATAGCTTATTTTTAGAAATTTCAATTTCTTTATTTCAATAATTCTCTTCTCAGGATGATTGTGAAGATTAAACAAGACATGTGGAAGCATCAAACCAGTGTGGAATCAGGTAGGCAATGTTAGGTTTCAAGTACTCACTGAGTCTGCCCTGGCTGGTGTGGCTCAGTGGATTGAGTGCCAACCTGCAAACCAAAGGGTCACCAGTTGCATTGAGTCAGAGCATGTGCCTGGGTTATGGGCTAGGTCCCCAGTAGGGGGTGCTCGAGAGGCAACCACACATGGATGCTTCTCTTCCTCTCTCCCATTCTTTTCCTCTGTCTAAAAGTAAATAAATAAATAATCTTAAAAAAAAAAGAACTCCCTAAGTCTGTGGAACATCTGTATCAACAGCTGCCTGATATATTATTATTGAATTAGTTGATATTTTGAAGTTGAAGGGTAAAATTTTTGATAACAGAAGCATGTATATTTTAAGCATGTATATTTTAAACTATAAAACAAAAATTTCTTTAAATTACCTAAAACTAGGTAACTGTATTTTAGATGTTTCTTAAACCAATATGGAGAATTTATTTTGTGTACATTTATTGAAGATATTTAGATATACTTTTACTCTGTGATTGTTTTTATTGCTAATGGATTATTTGTAAAAGAAAATAGGGGGAAGAAGCTTAATCTGATTAGGATATAATACCATCAGTGATTATACTCTCAGTTCTCCCCTAAATAAATGGAAATAAATGTCTCATCTTAATGAACCTTTATTTTACTCTTTATTTATGCTCTGTTGTTGTAAATTATTAATTATGAAAATAGAGTAAATATTACTAAAAGCCTCCAGTAAATTCCTTCAGATAATTTTCATATTAATTTAATTTTTTGCTTAATTATAATAATTACTACCTTATAATTATAAATTATTTAATAAACATTTTAATTCAATGGAATTGAGTTATATTTTAGTTTAATATTGGAAATTTAAAAAAAGTTTTCAGACTTCTGGCCAAGATGGAGGTGTCGGTAGACATACTGTGCCTTCTTGCACAACCAAAATAAGGACAACAACAATTTAGAAACAAAATAACAACCAGAACTGACAGAAAATTGAACTGTATGGAAGTCCAACAACCAAGGAGTGAAAGTAGGCACATTCATACAGATCAGTAGGAAGGGCGGAGTCAGGTGGCCAAGCAGAGAGGTGTCTCTGCAAAAAAAAGCAGTGACACCAGGTGCGCAAGACAGCAGCTGACAAATCCCAGGTGTGCAAGACAGCAGTGGGAAGACCCTGGGCATGCAGGCGGCTGCTAGCAGACCCCGAGCACAAAGTAGCAATGGGCAGGCCCAGAAAGGTAGCGATTGTGAAGCAGGGCATGGCAGGCAAGACGGCTGGCTGACCAGGTGGTTCCATAAACCTGGCAAAACTGGGGAGTGAGACAGACCACACAACCCAGAGTCCCAGGGTGGGGAAATAAAGCCTTAAAACACCAGCTAGAAACACTTGTAGGGGCTGAGGTGCTGGGAGAGACTCTCAGCCTCACAGGAGAGTTCATTGGAAAGACCCACAGGGTCCTAGAATGTCCACAAACCCACCCACCTGGGAATCAGCACCAGAAGGGCCCAGTATGCTTGGGGGAAGCAGGGGAAGGGACTGAAATCCAGCAGAGAGTGAAGCAAGCACCATTGTTCCCTTTCTGACCTCTGCCCCACATATAGCCTCACAATACAGCAACTGGGTTGCCCTGCACTGGTGAACACCTATGGCTCTGCCCCTCACTTCATAACAGGTGCACTGAGACAAAAAAATGGCCCAAATGAAAAAAGAGATCAAAGCTCCAGAAAAAATACAACCAAGCAACAAAGAGATAGCCTACCTATCAAATGCACAGTTCAAAGCACTGGTGATCAGGATGCTCACAGAATTGGTTGAATTTGGTCTCAAATTAGATGAAAAAAAAGAAGGCTATGCTAAGTGGAATGAAGGAAAATGCACAGGGAACCAATAGTGATGGGAAGAAAACTGGGACTCAAATCAATGGAGTGGACCAGAAGGAAGAAAGAAACAATCAAACAGAAGAGAATAAAGAAACAAAAATTCAAAAAAATGAGGAGAGGCTTAGGAACCTCCAGGACATCTTTAAACGTCCCAACATCTGAATTATAGGGGTATCGGAAGGGGAAGAGGAAGAGCAACAAGTGGAAAAGTTATTATTTGAACAAATAATAAAGGAGAACTTCCCCAATCTGGCAAAGGAAATAGACTTCCAGGAAGTCCAGGAAGCTCAGAGAGTCCCAAAGAAGTTGGACCCAAGGAGGAACACACCAAGGTACATCATAATTACATTACCCAAGATGAAAATGAAGGAGAGAATCTTAGAAGCAGCAAGAGATAAGGAGACACTAACCTACAAAGGAGTTCCCATCGTATTGTCAGCTGATTTCTCAAAAGAGACCTTATAGGCAAGAAAGGGCTGGAAAGAAGTGTTCCAAGTCATGAAAGGCAAGGACCTACATCCAAGATTGCTCTATCCAGCAAAGCTTTCATTTAGAATGGAAGGGCAGATAAAGTGCTTCTCAGATAAGGTCAAGTTAAAGGAGTTCATCATCACCAAGCTCTTATTATATGAAATGTTAAAGGGACTTATCTAAGAAAAAAAGATAAAAAACATGTATAGCAAAATGATAGCAAGCTCACAGATATTAACAACCACACCTAAAATAAAAGCAAACTAAGCAAACATCTAGAACAGGAGCAGAAACACAGAAATGGAGATCACATGGAGGGTTAGAAACAGGGGAGTGGGAGGAGGAGAGAGGAGGAAAGGTACAGACAATAAGTAGCATAGACGGTGGGTAGAAAGTAGACAGAGGGAGGGCAAGAATAGTGTGGGAAATGTGCAGGCTAAAGAACTTATGACACATGGATATGAACTAAAGGGGGGGAATGTGGGTGGGAGGGGTGTGCAGGGTGGAGGGGAATGAAGGGGGAGAAATGGGACAACTGTAACGGTGTAATCAATGAAATATATCTAAAAAACTTTTCAGTATAATAATTGACCATCATTTAGCCATAGAGTTTTGTTCATTGTACCGTTCAGACATTTCCCAACCAATCCCACTGCCACTGTGATTGTTTGGTCACCTCATTGAGCCTTTACTTTGATCGTCTAAATTGTCATTTAGCTATTTTCTCCTTATGTAAACTTTTCTCCTCCAATCCCTTCTCCACAATATAATTAGTCATTTCAAAAAGGAGATCTTATCAATTTTTCCTTTAATACCATTATATGGTTTCTAATAACTAGAAGAAAATGTTTAAACTACCTAGAACTGTGTAGAAGAAAAGCCTTTAATGATCTCCCCAATTTTCGTTGTTGATATATCTCCAGCACCCATGGCCTAGTCCATTTTAGTAGCTTAGTGTAATTTTAATAAAGGAATAAATGAACCTCCCATTTCAGATTCCTTCGGAATACTTAGCCTCTACCCCATCACCATGGTATGCCTCTTTGAACATGTTACGCTTCTGCCTACCCCATATGCCAACTGCATCTAAAACTACAGAAAAGGGCTGGAGTAAACTAAAGGGATTTTAACTGTGAGACTCATAAAAATGAGTTCAGGCCATAGTCAAATGCAGAAGATGATTGGCATAGTCACATGTTACAAAGCAAGGGCCTCATGTAGGCACTGATAAAAGTATCAGAATGTTTATCACTGAAGCTTTATCTAAATCATATCCTTATTATTGATTATAATTCCAGAAAACTAAAATTAGCATATGAAATAACACTGCTTCATAATGACAGGGTACACTGATTTCTCTTATAGGAGGTATCCCATGATGTTTTGGAAAAAAATTATTGGGGAGAAGAGGAAACAGAGTACGTGGAACAGTTTTGAAAGAGAAGAGGGTTTTGAGAAAAAAACTGTAGGAAGAACTGAGAGATTTCCTTTTAACTACTCTAATGAGCTAATCACAAATAAGAACCTGGGGTGAGCAGGATAACAGGAGAAAGCATGGCTGGATCCTGACTATGGAGCAGAACAATTAAGAATGAAAATGGAAAGGACACACAATACAAAGAGTAGAAGAAGGAATGATTAAGAACATCTGGAATATATCTACTCGGGGTGGTCAATTGTGTGGCACTTTGATGAGACTTATTTTATTTTCTTGTATGATATATACTCACAGGGTCAAAGTAAGTAAATGGAATAAAAGTAAAGGAGAGGTGAAAATAATGACTCCCAAGGTTATTTTGGAATAATATGCTTATTTTTCATGAATAAACTCCTCTTGGAAGTTATTTTGGGAAATTTTAGTGCTTTATTTAATCAGGAAAAATAACCAGAAAATAAATAAGAATTTAAAGAAGAGAAAATAGGGAGGGCAGAATAAACTCATATGTCCATAGTGCAAAACAAAAATAACTCACACATAGGAAGGAGCAATAGAAATTAAACAATAAAAGGAAAAATATTTGTAAATGAAAATCAAAAAAGACAAGGTAGACACAAAGGAGAAAGATATACTGGTTATGACTGGTTATGAAGTGGTAATGACAGGCCAAATATTTATGAATAGAGAAAGAGGACATTCAAGAATGTGACATATTGAGGGCTTAGAGTACCACTTTATTAATGAATATTAAAAGGCAAAAAACAAGTGCATACAAAACTTAATGTAACAACCAAGGTCCACTTATCAAGAGAATTTAGAGAAATGTCAGCCAAAATATGGCAGAAGGATGGATTAATTACATTCTCCTGGGCAGAGGGAGGCACAGAATACCTGGTCCTAAACCCTGCAGGGGATGCATCATTACACATGGTAAGGTCAGAGTGACCGAAGATCCTGTCTAGAATCATGATTGTCTTTCTAGGCCCATGTGATGAAATGGTCCTTCAGGTAAGCTACTCTGATACTTGCCAGAGACCACCTCATGAGGATCATGGAATTTACACAAAATAGTATACTTGTAGGGTAGAGTATATTCAGGGATAAAAATATCCTCATTCATGATAGACTTTTTAGGCCTGTAGATGCTGGTTCCAAGTACACTCCTGAACTCTGTGGTTCAGTTTCAGATCCATTCCCTGTAAGTCCCTCAGAGTCCAGTGAAAAGATCTCAGCTCTTCTGAGCTGAGCTGTTCTGCAATGCGTCAGTGGAAGTTAATTTTAAAAAAGTATCTTGAAAAAAAAAAACAAAACAGAAAGAATTGTAGGCTTAGCAGTAAGAATTACGGAAGGCACTTAAATAACACTTATCTATGTGCCTGGCATTGTTTGGTGTACACCGCATATGCTCATTTGCTTAATGCTCCTGCAACCTTATTCCATTACTATCCCCATTTTCCAAATGGAACTGGAATACAAAGAGGTTGAGTGACTTAAACCAAGGTCACAGAGCTAATGAGCAATGGAGCTATGATTTGAACTCAGGCAGACTGGCTGCAAAGACTGTCCCTAGCTGTTTGACCATACCACTTCTCTATGTCAGCTGACTGCTAAGCACTTTATTCTCACCTACTTACTGATATTCTTTATTCTTTTTTACATATAAAGAGAACAAGAGATAGAGGGGTTAAACCACATGATACCATAAATTCATAAATCACATAAGGTCACATGGTAAACTAGGGGTTTTTGAACCCAGGGTTGTCAGATTCTGCTGACTATGCTATCTTTCATTCTGATTATTGGGATGCATCCTATTGCTGGATTTTTCTGAGAGTGGGCTTATTCCAGGATCAGAGAACAATTAGCTTATTTATGCCTGACCCAGGCAATGGTGTATAACCATATTTTTCTAAACTTGAATACTTTTGAGTATAAAATTTTATTTTCTGGGAAATAATAAATTACTACATATATAAGTGGGTATCAAATTTGTATTAGTAAAATTAAAAACAAAAATGTATTTTTAATAAATGTTTGTTTTAAAAATGCCAATAATTTATATTTAAAAAGTACATAAGGAAAAATGTTTTCTATTTAGTCCATATTATTATGTAGCTTTATAGAAAAATACATCTTTTGGGATAAACACATCTAAAATCTATTTAATTACTTATAGTATCTATTATGCCAAACTTTGTGTAAATTAAATTTATTTAATATTCTCTTATTTTTCTTAAATTTTTGTTAGTGAACATGATAGCTGCTGATTTACCAACATTTATAAGGATTCTCTTGGTAGTTCGAATAATATCCCAGTTGATTCAGATTTCTTAGTTAGAAAATCTTACCAATTCAAAGGGCAATGGTAACTTTTCCCTCTTCAAGCCATATGTCTGATTTGTGCAGTGGAGAATGGGGAAAGGGCAGGGCTTTGGACGTAGTCTTCCTGGGTGTGAATTATCAGCTCTGCCATTTAGTAAGCTTGTGACCTTAAGCAAATCACTCAATTTCTTTGTGCCTCAGACTCTTCACATATAAAGTGGATTTAGAAATAAACTCTACAGCATAAGGTTGTTGTGAAATGCTGAGACTAGATTCTTGCCCTCGGAGGACTACATGTGGTGTATATGAAGGACAGAAAGACCTGTGAAACTAGAAAGAATTGAAAAAGAAGCAGAGCAGTATACATGGGCAGGAGTCAGATTATGAACCTCATTCCTAATGACTAAAGATTCTTATTTGGGGTGATTGTCACCCCCCTGCTTTCTTCAGGACATTTGGCAATGTCAGAAGACATTTTTCATTGTGGCAACTGAAAAGGGGTATTGCCGGCATCTAGCAGGAAGGGACCAGGGATGCTGCTAAACATTCTACAGTGCACAGGGAAGCCCCCACAACAAAAACATGTCTCCAGTCCCAAGTGCCAAGGGGGAGAAAGCCTGGCACAGACCATGGTGGAGCACTATAGCGGTCTTGGTCAACATAAGAGATACCAGAAATGTTTAATCTAGTCAATGTAAAGTACTCCAGTACAAATTAAAGAGTGATACAATACATACTTCTTATTAGTTTGGCAACTTTATTTCTCAACTTTTATTATTTACGTTTAGAGAAAATGTTTTTATAAGCTATTCTGGTAAGAAAATGTTCATCTTACAATTAACATTACAGAGTAGCATTTTCAGTAAACTCTGTCTCCCTGACGGTCATCAGTACTTTGAAAGGACAGGTAAGTATACTTATTTTTTATATGCAATAGTGTAGACTGACTTTTTCATGTAGCTTAATAGGTAAAATATAGAACTGGTTATAGAAACTGAACAATATAGAAAGGTAGTTAGGAGAATGGGCAATGTTATCAGGCAAATCTGTGTTTGATTCACAGCTCTATATACAGTTGTTCCTTGATATCTGTGGGGGATTGGTCAAGAACCCCTCAGATACAAAAATCTGTGAATGTTCAGGTCCCTTACGTTAAATGGGATAGAACAATGCATGCAGGCGATCCTGTGCATTTGCAGATTCCCTACTGTTTTTAACC